>JAFVLL020000756.1:0-27822 GCA_021397915.2 Tor tambroides
ATCAAGATGGTGAGAGTCGAGCAGAAGCCCAGCAGCAGGATTATCAGGATAGAGCTCATTTCTTTACTGAAGAGATTCAACATGGAAACTTCTCTCTCCGGCTGGACAATCTGAGAGCTGAAGATGAGGGACAATACACATGTACAGTTCACAGTCAGCAGGAGTCTGGTGAGACTGTGGTTGAAATAAACGTTGACGTTGGTGAGTTTTGACCACATGAGTTCCTTCCTTCATTTTCACTATGATTTTACAGAAACTAATTACTGAATGTATATTTACACTGTTTGCTCTTTCAGAGCGTTTGCTAGTATCAGGATCAAAACAGTCCATATCTGCGTCTGTGGGTGAAGACATCACTCTGAGCTGCTCTGTAGACTCTCACATCACACCTGAAGACTTTGAACAGGTTTCATGGAAGAAGACAGATGAAGATGAAGATATTCTGGTTCTGCTCTACCAAGACAATGAGACTTTACCAGAGGCAACAGATGAGCAATACAGAGACAGAGTTGAGTTCTTCAGTACTGAAATCCCCAAAGGAAACTTCTCTCTCAGACTGAAGAGAGTCAGAACTGAGGATAAAGGAGTTTACATGTGTGAGGTGTTTGCTGGAGGACTTTCAGCCAATACAACTGTAGTGCTGGAGCGACTGGGTGAGGAACAGATACGAATGAATGTAAAAAAAGAAAAAAGAAAAATAAAGAAAATAAAAATAAGCGATGAATCAAATAAATAATGAAACATTTTTAATGCCAGTGTATTTGATTTTACATACGTAACTCTATATATCTCTATACGTAACATTTTCTTTCAGGATTCTCTGTTTTACACATGATGGTGTTGATTCTATGTATTTCTGCATCTGGATCTGCTCTTCTGCTCTGCTGTCTGATCTACTGCAGATCACATAATAACGGTGTGTTCAAATGGTAAATGTTGTTCATCTTCACTGTAAAAACTGTTTGTAGAATATTCTTTTAAACTTGGACAATGTAAATAAATCAGAAAACCACGTACAGTAGTCACATAAAGCTCAGCAATATTACAAGCAGAAGGGCAGGATAAGTCATAATATCAGTCTGTTAGATCATGCCTCCATGCCAGATAGTTAAGATCCGGCCCCGGACGCCAGATCCTGTCAGAAAATATCCATTTTTGTCTGATAACAGAACAACTAGTCAGCAAAGTAGTCTAAAACCCAAACCCTGTTAAAAGCAAGTCTTGTCAGTATTAACAGTCCTCTATCAGCCAAGAAGTTGACTGAGCAAAGCCAGAGAAGAGCAGAAGCAGGAGATGAAGTGATGATGATAAAAAGGAGCAGAGTTTATAGAATAATCTTAGTTGCATATGTTTCAATGCTCAGACTTCATCTGACCAGCACAAATCCAACAAGTAGTGTTATACCAAACTGCTTCTCAACAACATCCCGTAAACCTTGAATTTCAGTAAACGTTCCTTCTTATCTCTTATTCATGAAGACAAACAGCCCTTGAAATACAGTCATAAGACTAAACAACAATGGGAAAATAATATAAAAAATAATACTATAATATAATATAATATAATATAAATGACTAATCAATAAATTGATCAAAGCAATTGGTATATAAATGGTTAAAATGATTATTAAAATTTATAATATGATCAAATGGAATAGTAAAAGGATTAAATGATGAAATATTATAATTAAATAAATGAACATAAAAGAAAGTAAAACACAGCACAAATGTATGGTTGCTTTCTTGAAGCAAAGCACACAGTTTGCATTTGAGAATCCTCAGATCTTTCAAGTCTAATCACTTGCAGAATTTATAAAGCAGGAAGTACAGGGACCCCATGTGATCACTACAGAAAGATTAGTTTATCAATTACACAGAAAAGACTTCTCTCTATAATTTTATTTAATCCGTCCAAATAATCTGTTCTAATATTAAAACAAATAGTTATTTATTATATCTTTTATATGTATGGTATATCCACAGCCATCAAGACAATTAATAACTGCTATGTCTAATCAATTAACTACATTTAGGTAAAGTGATAAAGAAGTTCAAACATGTTATTCATGAATATTTTACTCCTTACTAACAGCCACCGCTGCGACCAAACACATCAGGATTCTTGGGTTTCTTCATGCGCTTCTTCCAAATATTATAATGTTTGTGGCTTTTTTCATCTGGGGTTTTATAGAAGGTGAGTGTTTCAAAGCTATTCACTACATGATTCAAAAATGTAATAATAATAAAAAAAAAAAAAAAAACATGATTCTGGCATCTCAAGACATCTCAAGTTCAATCTGCTCAATGACATTGTGTCATGGTCACTTTTCTCTCAATATTTTAAATATTTTAGCTATATGAGCTAATCATTTTCATGAAAGATCTGAATATGTTGCAGGTTTTCTGTATGAGACGGTCTCTTGCTGTGCCCTTTATATTCTGAGGCCTCTGATGTTGATTTATGTTGCGCCATATTTAGAGAAGATGTCAGGTTTGGATTTTTACATGTATTCATGGTTGTTGTTAAATTTGAATACATTTCCTTAACATGAATGTGCAATTTAAAAATATTTTTATTATAGATAATACTCATTTATCTACAATGATATACAGTACTATTCAATATTTTGAGGTCAGTAATTTTTTTTAAATAAATTAATACTTTTATTCAGCAAAATCATAATAAAACATTTATATTTCAAATCAGTTATGTTCTTTTGAGCTTTCTTTTTGTCAAAGAATCCTGAACTGAATATTTCACATTGTCCAAAAAAAAAAAAAAAAAATGACGCTGTTTTCAACACTGACAATCAGAAATGTTTCTTGAGCTGCAAATCAGCATATTAAAATTATTTCTAAAAAAAAAATCATGTGACACTGAAGACTGGAGTAATGATGCTGAAAATTCAGCTTTGATCACAGAAATAAATTACATTTTAACATATATGAAAAAAAACAGTTATGTGAGATTGCAATAATATTTCACAAAATTACTGTTTTTACTGTATTTTTGATTAAATGAATGCAGCCTTGGTGAACATAAGATAATTATTTCAAAAGCATTAAAAAAAAATACCGACCTCAAATTTTTTGTAGTGTACTAAATTAATTCTATTTCTGTTTACAGGTTATACTCTTTTCACTGAAATCTTCATTTTTATAGTAGTTTATTGTTCAGGTTGGTAAACAATTATTTTACCACAATTTTCATGTTCAATTTAAATTCTCCATATAACTAGTGTGTCATTCCTTTAAGTTTTTTTCCTGTTATTTTTTCTGTTATGTTTTAGTTCTTTTGAGTCATGCTTGGGAAAGAATTGTACAATTTCTGGAATCTGAAAAAATCATGGCATTGCTCTTGTTTGGAGTCGTGATTTTGTTTTTTGTCATCGGCTTCATTTACCGTAAGTTTCTGTGTGTTTCCATTCATGCAAAGATGAAATTTAATACAATTGTTTTATACATGACAGACACTTCAGGCGGCACTCAGTGGGTAGCACAGTCACCTCAGGCCTTTCTCATGTAGAGTTTGCATGTTCTCCCTGTGTCTGCATGGATTTCCTGTCAGTGCTCTTTTTTCCCTCACAATCCAAAGACATGCAGCATAGATGAATTGGATATTATAAATTGCTCATAGTCGGTGTGAATGTGTGTGAGCCCTGTGCTGAACTGGCCATCCATTCAGGGTATTTCCCTGCCTGTGGCCTGAGATGCTTGGATATGCTCTAGTCCCCTTTGACCCTACAGAGGATAAGTGGTATGAAGAATGGATGGATGACAGCCATCTCCTTCCAATCCGATTTCCAAATTCTTGATGATCACATGGGAAATTAATCATAAAGCACATTACTTCTCTAGTTAGTTTTCATTTAAATGCATTACTACTTCTAACCACACTGTAAAATACAACAACAAAAAACTGTTCACTCAACTTAAATTTTTTAGTTATCTTTTTGCTTTGACTTAGTTAAGTTTTATTTATTTAAAGGGATAGTTAACCCAAAAATGAAAATTTGAAGTTTATCTGCTTACCCCCAGGGCATCCAAGATGTAGGTGACTTTGTTTCTTCAGTAGAACACAAACAAAGATTTTTAACTCAAACCGTTGCAGTCTGCAATCATATAATGCCAGTCAATGGGCACCAAATCTTTGGGAGTAAAAAAAAACAAAAAACATGCACAGACAAATCCCAATTAAACCCTGCGGCTCGTGACGATACATTGATGTCCTAAGACACGAAACGATCGGTTTGTGCAAGAAACTGAACAGTATTTATATCATTTTTTACCTCTGATACACCACAATGTCCAACCGTGCTGAGTGTGTACACAACAGCCGGAGCATCTTCTTCTTGCTTTATGGCAGATCGCAGATTATAAGTGCATTTCTGTTACTTATCTTTCAAATGAACATTACACTCATCTGCATAGTCCACTAGGAGTGTCAATGGTCCATTTGAGAGATAGATGCCGGTAATGCATCATTATCTGTACTAAAATTTAAGTTCATTGAACTTAATGTGGCATATTTTCTCAACTTGCAATAGCAAATTCAACCAAATAAATAACACATTTTGTTCCATATAAATGACTTTATTGTCCCTTGCAAATGAACAAATCTTAAGGGCAAACTCGTAAAACATGTTGAAATCATACAGAGATTCCAGAAATCTGCCTAAATGACATTTCAGTTACCTAGTGATTAATACTATTAACACATTGAAAGTGGATTACCATGAAAAAAACTTAACTACAAAATAACTTTTGAACATTTCTATAAAATTACATTTGTTACCAGAGGTGGAAAGTCCAGGGGTCAGAAAGTAAAAGTCCTGCCATATGTTTATTCCACTTATGAAATCAGCCAGCTGATTTCACTTATTAGTTCTAACACCTGGCTGAAAAACTATGCTAATTAGCAAATCCAGTGTAATGAGGAGTCAACTGGAGGCGACCGTAGTGATGAACCCAAGTGCAGTTTATTTACAAACGTGATACAAAATACAAACATAATCTGAGACTTGACTTGAATAGAATAGACTTGACATGAACATACTTGACTTGGCATTAACAGATTTGGCATAAACAAACTAGACTCACCAAAAGCAGGATACAGCATCAATACACGACCAGAGACAATGGAACCAAATGGGCTACTTATACCAAACAATACAGGTCACATGACAAGAACCAACCAATGAGAGACAGGACACATGACTAAGACAACCAATCAGAACATGACACATACACAAGGCAGAGATACATGAGGGTAAGGGAAGCATGACACTAACAGCATGAATCAAACTACAAAATAAAAGACATGAAAACAACATGAAACCAAACCCAAAACAGGCGTGACAGACCCCCCCCCCCTCCCCCTCTCCTCTACAGGCGGCTCCTGACGGCCAAACGAAACACCCACCCCAATCTAAACAAACTCAAAAAGTACAGGAGTGTGGTGGAGCGGAGACGGAACAGGAGGAGGGATGGAGGGCCATGGAGAAGAGGCAGACTGTGGATCATTGGAGGATCAGGGCCATGGAGCAGTGGCAGACAGTGATACAATGAAGGACCTGGGCCATGGAACAGATCCACGGGAGCATAGAGCCATGGCGGAGCATGCAGAGCAGGGAGCCAGGGTGGTGCCGGCAGAGCAGGAATCCATGGTGAATACATGGACAGGAGAGGCCTTAGGAGCAGATTCATGAACAGAAGAGGCCTCTGGAGCAGACTCATGGACAGAAGAGGCCTCTGAGGTAGATTCGTGGACAGGAGAGGCCTCAGGAGTGCAGTGTGCAGCCCACATGCTCAAAATCGCGACTGCCATTACGGGCAGTAGAGCAGACAGTGGGATGCCTGCAGGGCTTGAAAGCATAGAGACCACTGGGATGTCAGCCGCTCGCACTGACATCAGTGGTGGGTCCAACACACTGTAGCCCCCCCCCCCAAAAAAAAAAATCCTTTGGGGAAATTTTGGTGATTACCGTGACATGGCAAGGCTCAGGCGTGGCGGCCATCTTGGCCGGGGACTCAGACGTGGCGGCCATCTTGGCCAGGGAATCAGGCGTGGCGTGAGCAGACTTTGAAATGGCAGCCATGTTATGACGAGACTCTAGAACATCAGCTGCGACCTGACGAGACTCTGGATGATCAGCTGAGATGTGACGAGATTCTGGAAGATCAGCTGTCACGTGACGTGACGAGACTCTGGACGATCAGCTGAGACGTGACGAAACTCTAGAACAGCGGCCATTTTCAGAAGAGACTCTTGAGTGGCGGCCATCTTGCAATGAAGCTCTTGAATGGCGGCCATGTTGTGAAGAATCTCTTGAGTGGCCGGCATGACGTAAGCAGGCTCTGGCTTGGAAGGCATAATGTGAGCAGGCCCTGGAGTAGCAGACATGATGTGAGCAGGTCCTGGAGTAGCAGACATGACACGACGTGAGCAGGCCCTGGAGTAGCAGACATGATGTGAGCAGGCCCTGGAGTAGCAGACATCATGTGAGAAGGCCCTGGAATAGCAGACATTACGTGAGCAGGCCCTGGAGTAGCAGACATGACGTTAGCAGACTCTGGCTTGGCAGACATGATGTGATCAGGCTTTGACTTAGTAGACATGACATGAGTAAACTTTGACTTAACTGGCATGATGTGAGCAGGTCCTGGAGTAGCACGCATGACGTTAGCAGGCATGACGTGAGCTGGTTCTGGAGTAACTGGCATGACGTGAACAACTCCTGACATGAAGGTCGTGACGTGAAAATGCTCTGGTGCAGGTACAGCACAATTGCATGGCTCCTCATCCGCAACTCCCACAGTAAGCAATTTTTTTTTAAAGTCCTTTAGGATTGTACTTACATGCCATACTGTGGATCTCAGTTGTTATTAATGTTAGACTGTACGACAGTCAAGACGCGTTAAAAATGGGTGCGCACAAGAACTTGTCCGTAGTTCTACATTATCAACCCACACACGTTAAGTGACCATGAGCTACATTGCACGTGGGGCTGAAATTTTGGCTATCATGAAAAGTATATTAACAGCAGCAATACCGGCAGTACCGGCAATATAGGTTATGGTGGATAGAAGAAATCTCTAGCATTAATTCTGATCATGGCTTGTCTTGAAAAAACGAACACAGTTTGACATTTGTCGTAGGACAAGTCACACTGCAGGACTGTGCGCCAAATCTTCTGACACTGCCAGAATTTTGTCAGAGGTCAAATTTGATCGCAACGGCCATTAATCGGCTGTCGGTGAACATGTCAAACCAGAGATCAAAGATTACAGATTTTAGCCTAGGATTATAGGAATCTTTTAGGATTTTCAAAATTTGTCTCAGATGGCCAAATCATAGCCAAAATCGCACAGTGTGAGCCAGGCTTTTCTCAGTGTTTAAAAAAGTCATGCTACTGATGCATGAAAACTGTAAAAACATGCAGAAACAGCTTTTTAACTGTTAAATACACAACAGCTAACACATCTCTTATTAGAAATGCTTATTAGAACACAATTCTAAATGTTTGTAAAATACAAACTAGAAAACAAATTGTATAGAAATTACAGAACATTTATTTCTCAAACAAATGTAAAAAAAAAAAATCATAAAATGACATTGCAATTGCATAATTGGTAACACTTTACAATAAGGTTCAATAGTTAACATTAGTTTTTTTGTTTGTTCCTGTTTGTTTTCCCTGCGGCATGGAAGTGGCCGCTCGTCAGTCAAGTTCGCCGGCCGTTCGTCTGTCAAGCCCGCCGGCTGCGGCTAGCCCAAGCCCGTCGGCCGCTCCTCAGTCAAGTCCCGAATGAAGTTAAGCTCTGCCGACCGGGCGGGCTTCCTTCTGCTTCTCCACGGCCGCGGCTCACTCTAGCCCACCAGCCTCTCATCAGTCAAGTCTGCCTGCCTTTCATCTGTCCAGCCCGCCAGCTTTGGCTGTCCCAAGCTCGCCGGCCGCTCGTCAGTCAAGTTCGTCGGCTGCTCATCAGTCAAGTCTGCCAACCGTTCATCTGTCCAGCCTGCCAGCTGTGGCTATCTCAAGTTCGCAGGCCGCTTGTCAGTCAAGTTCACAGGCAGTTCGTCAGTCAAGTTCGCAGGCCGCTCGTCAGTCTAGTTCGCAGACCGTTCGTCAGTCAAGTTCGCAGACCGCTCGTCAGTCAAGTTCACGGGCCGCTGCTCGCTCCAGCCCGCCGGCTGCGGCTCCCTCAAGCCTGCCGGCCGTTCTCACCCTGTGAGGGCCCCTGACTCTACGTCCAGCCCAAGGAGGGCTGTGGTGCTCTCGTCGTGCCCAGTATGGGCCTCACCTTCCGAGCCTAGCCCCTGTAGGGCTCCTGTTCCTGAGTTAAGCCCACAGAGGGCTCCTGATCCCCCGTTAAGCCCAGGGAGGGCTCCAGTCCCTGAGTTCAGCCCTATAAGTTTCTCCAAGGATTTTTTTTTGGGGGGGTGGGGTAGTAGGGCTCCGGCTGTAGTGGCCGGGCCGAGGGACGAGGCCATGGCCACGAAGACTGCCTGCCATGGTCTCCAGAGCTCCCAGCTCCGCCATGGCCTCCTGAGCTCCCTGCTCCGCCATGGCTCCGGATTCCCCTGATCCATCCTGGAGGCCTCCCCCATGTCTGTCCTGAGGGGCTCCAGAGTGCCCACCACCCCGTTGGATGTTAGGAGGTGCGGGGACGCGCCTTCTGGGAGGGGGGAGTACTGTCAGTCCTGTGTCCTGTCTTGTGTTGTAGTTTTCTGTCTTGTGCTCCCCAGGACCTTGGTTTCCCTCTTGTATGCCCTTATTTGGTCCTTCCTGTTTCCTGTCCTTGTTTAGTGTGATTATTAGTTCATTAGTCTTCAGCTGTGTTTTATTAATTATCTAGTTTCATCCTGTGTATTTAGTTCCTGTCTGTTCAGTTAGTTTTCGTCTGGTCTACTTGTTACTCCCGGTGTTCCTGTGTGTCTGCCCTGCCTTGTATTGCCCTTCCTTGTCTGGATTAAAGACTGTTTTATTTGAGTTTACTCCTCGTCTCGTGTTCCTCGTTCCTCCCCGCTGTGTGCACCATGACAGAACAATACTTCTATTATTTTAATGATGTTCTTGCTACGTTTCTAAGCCTTGATCGTGGTAAATGCGTTGCTGTCTATGCAGGGTCAGAAAGCTCTCGGATTTCATCAAAAATATCTCAATTTGTGTTCTGAAGATTAACGAAGGTCTTACAGGTTTGGAACGACATGAGGGTGAGTAATTAATGACAGAATTTCCATTTGTGGGTGAACTATCCCTTTATATTTTATGAATCAAGAATTTCAGCTAAAAATCTTTTTCGTTTCTGTGTAAACTCTCTCTTTAACACTATTTTGGCTTTGTTTTTAATACTATGAACATACAATGTATCGTGAGATAAGTACCATGGATCATATCGTATATCATGACATTTACATATAATCAATTGGTAGACACTTTTATCTAAACAGACTTACAATTGAGAACAATAGAATCAATCAAACCAACAAAAGTGCAACAATATGTCCCAGATAGTCTAACACAGTACAGAACACCACAACGTGTTAGAAGATTTCTTCTTCTATTATCAGGGCCACATTATTCATGTCCACACAACATTCATGTCCTTGATGAATTCCTCTTCAGAACCTGTGTGCTTTAATAAAAACAAAGCGAAGCATTACAATGTGCCTTATAATCTTAAAACGTATATATGTGCACTTACGTATATGAAACTTATATGACTCTAATATGTGCACTTATAAAGTAGCTAAATAAATTTACTTTCATATTGTAGAGCTTGGACAAAGTTGTAAGTCATTTCCATTTTGTCTGCATAGTTATTTGATGGATACAACAGCAAAAGTACTTGCTGCAATCCATCCACAAAATCGTTGAATTATGTGCTGATCTTCAGTCATTCCAGAATATCATAAACATGACAAATACAGACACATGTTAAACATGTTAACGGCACTGTAAATTTCAATTTCAAAAGCTTTGTTGTCTATTCCCAGTAGGATAGAAAATTGTCTTCAGACAAAAGGCTCAACACGCAAACAGCACAAATAGTCCTCACAACAGCAAACTACATCACAAAAACACAACTAAAACAATACATAAAAAATAATTTTAAGATCCTATTTAAAATACCAATGGCAGTTGGCAAATGTCTTCTTATACTTGGCCCTTTTCACCAAAGGCACTTTATACCGTCTGCCTGATGGAAGTAGTTGAAAAGAACTATACAGAGGATGAGAAGAGTCTCCCACAATAACAGAGGCTTTCCTTTTTAATGCCACAGTATAGTGAGAGGTACTTGTCTTTCAGCAGTTATTTTACTCGCCACGTTTATAATCCTTAAGAGTCTGTTTTTGCTTTTAACAGAAAGAGAGTTAAACCAGGACACAATATTAAAAGTAAGAACAGATTTGATAAGTGATTTATATACAACAATCAGAATATCCTTTTAATGGTAAAACTCCTCAGTTTTCTCAGTAAGCCTAGACATTTATAAGCCTTTTTAAAAACATTATCTGAATGCTTATCAAATGAAAATTGGGAGTCAATCTCAATACCTAAGTATTTAAAAGACACCACCTGTTCAACTTCCTGGCCATTAAAACAAAGTTTCACAGAGTGCTCGTATGTTGTTAGCCCCACAACACATTTATGTAGTTTTAAATAGAAAATAGAATTGGTGATAAAACACATCCCTGAGGAAGGCCAGTGCTGAAAACCACATTCTCCAACTTTTTCCCATTTATTAATACATGCTGTGGATGGTCCCGTAAAAAAAAAAACTATTAATTCATAAGATAAGGGTTTGGTGCACCTGCAACTCCTCCAACCTCCTCAAAAGAATATTTATGTTCACAGTATTAAAAGCGGAAGAAAAATCCGTAAATAAAATCATAACGCAACAATCTGCTGTATCCAAGTATTTTCCAACCTTATCCATCAGAGTGAGGGTGGCATCTTCAACTCCACTCCCAACTCTGTAAGCAAACTGCAAGGGATCCAGTTTCCCAATCATTACTTGGGAGAGTTGCTGACAAACTACTCTCTCACTTACAAAGCACAGATGTTAAAGCCACTGGTCTGTAGTCTATAAGGTCTTTAGCATGTGCCTTTTTTGGCAGTGGAATAATGGTACTCTCTTTCCAGGCCTGAGGTACAACATTACAATCAAACGATAGCTGAAAAAGCTACGTTAACACTCCCTTCGGCTGTGTTGCACGTTCCCTCAGCACCTTCCCCTTTATTCCATCAGATCCTGTTGTCTTTTTGGGTTTAACTCGTAATAAAACCTTTTCCACTGTCTTTTCCTCTATCATTATTGGGGGAAATACCAGATGCTCTAAGGGAGTCTATTTCTCATCAGAATTGGTATTAAAACGAGCATAAAACTGATTCAATTCAGTAGCAAAACAGGTAGAATCAGGACACTGAATGTTATGTTGCTTCTGATTCCTTCCCATCATACTTGTAACGTAAAAATTGTACTATGTCCTAATTGTACTATGGCCTAATCCTGGCTTAGTCTAAGCCCCGTCTGTGAAACCAGGCCCACATCAATTAAAATCTCCAAGCAGAAACACCGGCTGATCTCCAACTCCGTTTGCGATGTTGTTAAAAGTGTCAGCAATGCTTTCAGCAGCGAGCATGAAATCGGGTCCCGGAACATACACCAGTATCACAGTAATTTGGGTAAATTCTCATGGAAGATAATGTGGTCGTAAGGACACCACCATGATATTATATTTCATATAAAAGGGATGTCTTAGAGAGGCAGAGTCTCTCAGAAGTAAAGATGAGCAGAGGCTCTCCAATCTGTGAAAGAGTGTGTAAAAAGATTGTGGAATACTTTAAAAGCAATGTTCCTCAACATTAAATTGCAAAGGTTTTGCAAATCTCATCATCTACAGTGCATAACAAAAGATTCAGAGAAACTGGAAAAATCTCTGTGCATAAGGGAAAAAGCCGAAGACCTTTGTTGGATGCCCGTGGTCTTTGGGCCCTCAGGTGACACTGCATCACTCATTGGCATGATTCTGTCATTGACATTACTAAATGGGCCCAGGAATACTTCCAGAAACCACTTTTGGTAAACACAATCCACCGTGCCATCTGCAGATGCCAACTAAGGCTCTATCAGTCAAAAAGGAAGCCATATATGAACATGGTCCAGAAGCACTGTCGTGTCCTGTGGGCCAAGGCTCATTTAAAATGGACTGTTTCAAAGTGGAAAAGTGTTGTATGGTTAGATGAGTCCAAATTTTACATTCTTGTTGTAAATCACAGATTCCGTGAAAAAAGCTAAAAAAAATAAATAAAAAAATTAAGCTGTCATTTATATGTATTCATAAAGTCAAAAGTTAATCTAATAGTGTGGTCTAAGTTTAAATGTTAGAAAAATAAATAAATTTTAAGACATCTTGCCATACCAAAAGTGGAAGTTTCTGTAGAATGACACAACTCACTCATCAGAATCTTCGGTAATCCTCGGCAAACTTCGACAGTTGGTTGAACCGGCTCTTTCGGTTCTTTTTGAGTTGGACGTGCTACTTCGGCTGTGCGTCCTGCTTCATCAGCCTGGAACTAAAGTTCAATTCAGTTCAATTTGTGAACTGGCTTGACCGGTTACTTCCTGAGAACTGGCTCAAAAGAACAATTCATTCAAGAACCAAACATCACTAATATTAAACCAATATATACAAATATTTGCTTATCAAATTTGTTGATTAAGAACATTTTCAAACTCTGTGGAGAAGCTCACCAAGATGGCTGACGAACATCTTCTTTCTGCAGTGACCTTCACGAGATCTCACGATAAGTGATGTTGAGAATCACTTGACATCGTTATTGAATTGATTCAACACATTTTTTTTTAAGTTGTGGGGGCAAATACTCTATTTCAGTCAACTTACAAACTAGTTGAGACAGTGAAAGCTTAAAATGTTGTTGAATGAGCAAATTCAGAAGCTGCAAGTTGACAAAAAAATAAATAAATAATTGAAACAACTAAAACGCAAGATCATTTTTTACAGTGCAATAATTAATTTATATGGAAAAAATGCATTAGCCTTTTTGAAATATTTCTTAATTCTTTTATTTGTACAGTAAATTCCAAAGAATAATGACTTATTCAACATGTGTCAGTTCCTTGTCATCTTGCTGTTTATATGATTTTTAAAAACTCTTATTATACATAATAGCGCAGAATTGAAGAAAACTTTTGGATTAATTTTTGTTTTTCATTTTTCTAGTTTTGACTAAAAAGAAGGCGATTCAATGCAGTGGAGAAATATGTAAATGGATATGGAATAAATTAGCATTTGTATCTGGATTCTTCTTTCTACTTCTTCCTGCATTACAATTCGCCATTGTGTTCTTTGCTTTTAGAGCCACCATAAAAGGTTAGTGACCTTTTACCAAATCTGTTGTTTTTTTTTTGTTTGTTTGTTTTTTTTCCCTGAAGAATAGGAAAACATTCATAAATGGAAAAAGTCTCTGATTACTGACATAACCTTCTCTGAGAAGGGAACAAGACGTTCTGTGTAGCTTTAGGTGATGCTATAGGGAAACACTACAGGTCTGAATTGCTCCTGAATTGCTGAATTGCCCTGCAGTGGCAAATGGCACTCAAGTGTGCAAAAAAAGCTGAGTGGCAATCTTTCGACTGAACAAGAAGCCCATGTTACTGCATCTCTGCTCAGCATAAGCAGAGATGTTAAATAACCACAGTGACACAATAGCAATTGCAATACATGGTACAGCTTTTATAAGCAGCATAACCACATGATAATAGCAGCAAACACAAGTCATATGGGGCACTCGACACTGCAGTCACGATGGAGATCTTGGTACATAATAGGGACTGATGCACGCTGAATGCATCAACTGCAGATGAACACATTCAATTTTATTTGAATTATCATCAGTAGGTCATTTAACCAAGCCTTTTGTCTTTCAAATACATGTTATTTCTCGTTGGCATTCCCAAACTTTTTTGTCATCTGAACCTCTTTCACCTAATACATTATATTTACTTGAAGTACCCAAAAGATTTTAAAATAAATAATTTAATAATTGCGTATCACATTTGCATGTTCACAGTTCTCTTGGTTAATGGTCACATGACATGCAGGTAAATAAATTATTAATATTTTTTGTATATATTATATATTATATTATTAGTATATATTATATTCATTTTTAGTTTTTTTTTTTTGATTGATGCTATTTTAAAATATTTATTTTAATTTTACATTTTTATGATTTAACTATTAACCCCTGCAGTTCCTTTACGGTTTGAGAAACCTTGACATAATGTTTAATACATTTCATGTTGTTAATTACAATGAATGGAATAATAATAATAATAATAATAATAATAATAATAATATATATTTAGATATAATATAATATAATAATAATAACAATAATATAATAATATATTTGTGTGTGTGTGTGTGTGTGTGTGTGTGTATGTATGTATGTATGTATGTATGTGACCCTGGACCACAAAACCAGTCATAAGGGTCAAATTTCTTGAAATTGAGATTTATACATCATCTGAAAGTTGAATAAATAAATAAATCTGAAATCTAAGTGTGCAAAAAATCTAAATAAATATGGTACAAGATTATCCTATTTAAATCAATGTTATAAACAAGTTAGATATAAAGTAATCTGAAAGTAATCAAAAAGTAGTTTGATTATATTACCTAAAATGTGGAATGTAATGGATTACGTTGCTAACTACAATTTTTGTCATGTAACTTGGAATCATTGACGGACTACAATTTATAAGTAATCTACCCAGCTCTGGTGCAACACTAGGCTTGTTTGAGATGGGCCTCGCCTTGCCTGAAATGTAGGCGAGAGCAGGCGGCTGCTGTGAGGTGAGGAGTGAAATAAGCGCAGTCAAGACGGACAGTTCTGACCTCTCGAAGTTGAACAGATACCTACGAGATAAAAGGCAGATATCACATTATTCTCACTCATGTGCTTAGCTGATGATAAACTTGATATAATTTCAGTTCTGTTGCTTTTATATGAAAATAAATATGATGAACAAGACACTCAAAGTGCTTGCTATTTAATACCATATGAAAGGCGTATTTATCATCCATTTCTACTTTAATACAAACATGCATTTTAGATTTTTATAGAAATATGACAACAATCACATATCTCACACAGAGATCGCGCTGTCACAGTGTTTGGAAATATTCATGCATAATTTAAATACATAATCGCATGAAATCAGATAAAAAATAAAACATTTTAGAAGAGAACGCAGCATCACGGATTTCTGAACCAATGAGCATTAAGCTATGTCGTCAGCAATTCGTTTCCCATCATGCTTTTGATCAGCGCAGTCGGTGGAGAGCAACTGCGCTCGACTGCTCAATCCGACACAGCCGCGAGAGTTTTTTGACACACCTCAGCATGACATCAGAGCAAGTCGGACGTAACTCAGACACTTTTCTAACTGGCATACATCTCGCGATGATCACCAGTGATTGGTTCTGCGCAGATTTTGCTCATCTCAAACAAGCCTATTATGTAGGGTGCCACGCCCCCTAATTTTACATGCTTGGGTGCCATTGGTCATTGCAGGGCAGTGGCATTAAGCAAATCTATGAAAGTAAATTAATGCCTAAAATATTTGCATACACAGGGTAAGATTTGTGAAAGTGTACATAAGACTGTAAGTGTAAATTAAATTCGCATGTGTAAGAGAAGCTTTGTAAAGGTGTAAATCGCGTTTCAAGCGCAAGAAAAAATGATTTGCAGCATTTTGCTGTTACTCGTAAGTGTAATTCATGTATTGTGAAACTGCAGCTTCATGCTAACACAAAATAAATATGATCTGCATTCTTATGACTTCCATTTTTCCATGCTTACGCTTTTGACACGGTTTTTTCGCCAAAATACGGTCAAAAGCACTGCAAGCCTGTGAACAGTGATTTGCAAGCGAAAACAACAGTTTAAAGAACTGCAAAACGGATTGACCGCGTAGAACCAATCTGTATGTGTAAAAAAACAGACTGTCAAATGTCTAAATGACTTGTTGTGTATGTAGGGCAAAAAGTTCCCGAAATAATCCGATATGTACAGCTCCGTCTTTCTTTTATCTGCGCTTACAGTTTTGGCACGATTCTCTCACTAACTGAGTTTTGCAAGCGTGAAGGGGAGGGCGGGTCCAACTTCTTTTTGTATCCAATCAAATGAGGCTCTCGGTGACTCTCCATTTACTCTTTTCTGATTGGTTCAAATAAACATATCATACGCCAAGACATTTATCTTCATTTAGATCGGGAACATTCTCGCTGCCGGAATGATACTTTTAAAGTACACATACAGTAAAAAAACAAACAAAAAAAACAAATACCAACTTAATTAAAACATGATATTTTATAAGTTGTGTACCATTAGGCTATGTGTTCATACTGAATTTCGAGCTGTGTAGTATCCTTCTCCTCCTAAACAGGCTATATGATATATTTAGTTTATTGTAATATTATATTGTAATTTTGATGATAATTAAAGAAGGCCTAATATTTGCACTAGCCTAATACATGCATAATTTCACCTGTCTACTGATCAGGGATGGTTAAATTTTTTAACAAAAATTTGGTTCAATAATAATTGAACCAACAGAAGCAACAGTAATATTTTTTTCTTTAACATGTTGTAATTTAAGGGGACTTTACAAAATATTACTAAAATATTTATTAAATATTTATCTCTAACTTATTCACTATTTATCATCTGTAATACCATCGTGTAACCACTAGATGACTGTTTAGCTCTCTCTTTATATAAACACATAAACATGGCTGTGTGGCTGGGAATTTGGATATATATTTAAACATGATTAAATACATATTTATCAAAGTTTTGCATTAGTCAAATCTGGACACAAAGAAAGCATTTTGTTACTCATTTTTGCTTCATATAATACCTTGATCGGTCACATGAAAGTAATCAGAATCAATACTGAAATTTCAAAATATACAGTTGAGTGTTAAAAACCATAAACAGAGACATGGTTTGAAAAATCGACAAAATCAGATTTAAGTAGCTTTATTGGCAAAGCAAAAAAAAAAAGGTTTTACAACGTGTAGCACTCTGATACCATAGTGTTGAGCATTGTCACATAACATCATTTTAATTATAAAGTTTAACATCAGTGGTGTAAGCAGATTATGAAATTTCAATGTAAAGCAAAACCAAACCAAATAATGTTAACACCAGCTCATAATTCAGTATGAACACATGGGAGTCTAGCCTAAAGGAACACGACTTATAAAATATCATGTTTTATTTATTTATTTATTTAATTAATTATTTTTACTGTATGTGTACGTTAAAAGTATCGAGAATGTTCCCGAACTAAATGAAAATAAATGTCTTGGCGTATGATGTGTTTATTTGAACCAATCAGATGAAAGTAAATGGAGAGTCAGCCAGAGCCTCATTTGATTGGCTACAAAAAGGTGGACCTGCCCTCCCCTTACGCTTGCAAAACTCAGTGAGAGAATCGTCCCAAAACTGCAAGCGCAGATAAAAGAAAGACGGAGCTGTACAGATCGGATTATTTCGGGAACTTTTTGCCCTACATACACAAGTCGTCATTTAGACATTTGACAGTCTGTTTTTTACACATACAGATTGGTTCTACGCGGTCAATCTGTTTTGCAGTTCTTTAAACTGTTGTTTTCGCTTGCAAATCACTGATCACAGGCTTGCAGTGCTTTTGACCGTATTTTGGCGAAAAAACCGTGCCAAAAGTGTAAGCGCGGAAAAATGGAAGTCATAAGAATGCAGATCATATTTATTTTGCTTTAGCATGAAGCTGCAGTTTCACAATACATGAGTTACACTTACGAGTAACAGCAAAATGATGCAAATCATTTTTTCTTGCGCTTGAAACGCGATTTACACCTTTACAAAGCTTCTCTTACACATGCGAATTTAATTTACACTTACAGTCTTATGTACACTTTCACAAATCTTACCCTGCGTATGCAAATATTTTAGGCATTAATTTATCTTCATACAAATCAGGCTTCCATATTGTTAAGAGAAAATCCATAGCTTCAACTTTAATAACAAACTCAGAGAAATAATACCACACACTATCATAAATTTTGAGAACAGACAGAGACAAAGGGAGAACTGTAAGTACACGAGCAAATAAAGGAACTACTGAGTTAATTAATGAGGCAACAGGTGAACAGAATGACAATCAGGAAACTAAGGAAAACTAGGTCAAAGGAAGAAAACAAGGCAGGAGATCAGGAACAGGGAAAATCACAGCTAAAAGTCAACAATTGTTACAATCATATATTTCTCAGTAAATCTTACATCAATGTTATTCTTCTGTTTTTAGGAATTGATGTTTTCACAGCTGTCCCATTTTTCTATCTTCTGTCATTTTCCTGTTTGTTTAAACTAGAGAAACAGAACAGCTGTGAGTATGCAGTCAGTTCATATTGTCAGTTTATTCTGTCTATAGTTCTATATGATCAGTGAATACATACAGTTTCAGTACTTGAACTTTCAGTACTTCAGTTAGTTTGATCCTGTTTGATCTGAATTCATCGGTCAGTCAGAATTCACATGTCTCTATCTTACTGAATCAAGGCATATATTTCAGTTTTGAGATGTTTTCTCTGTTATTTAATTATTTATGTTCTTGTAAAATAATTAAACATATTTTTCAGGTATAGAATTACTCAATAAAATAGCATGGATAATATTCATGTTTATCATGAATACAGGAATGATTATTTACCACAACACAATACTGGCAAATGAAAGAGGTATAATTATATTTCTAATATTTCTGACTTTTTTATCTTATGTTTCTGGCCTATATATTTTACTGAATTAACTTAATTGAATATTCCTATTGTAAAAACTTATATCTGTGTACAGATTGTTCAGGGTGGATCTGTATGACTGTATTTCAGCAAACACTATGGATGATTGCAATTTTCGTTTTCATGGGGAATCCTAGAGGTGAGCTTTGGCTTAAGACCTGAATTGTTTTATTTTGTACACTATATGGACAAAAGTATTAGAGCACACCTCTAAATTACTGAAGTATTTAAATCAGACCTATTGCCACAGTTTTGTAAAATCAAGCACCTAGACACGTAGTCTGCATTTACAAACAGTTGTGGGGAAAAACATGGCTTATTCTGAAGAGCTCAGTGTATACAAATGTGGTACTGTGACAGGATGCCATCTTTTCAGTAAGTCAATTAGTGAAAATTCATCCCTGCTAGATATTCCATGGTCAAATGTAATCTGTATTATTGGAAAGTGGAAGCATTTATGAACAGTAGTAACACAGCCATAAAGTGGAACACCACGTCACAGAGTCAAAAAGTCACAGAGCAGGGAGTGCATGATGCTTAAAAGTTGCCAATGATTCCACAGCTGAAGAATTCCAAACTGACACTGGCATTAATCTCAGCACAACACAACAACTGTGCAGCGGGAGATTCATGGAATGGATGTCCAGTTGCTTGCTAGCCTCACATCACCAGGTGTAGAATGCCAAGTGTCAATGGAGTGGTCTAAAGCACAGTGATAGTTGATTCTGAAGTAGTGGAAACCTGTTCTGTGGAGTGTGACGAATTTGCTATTGAGTGAGTCTGGGTTTGGCAAATGCCAGGAGAAGTGTAGCCTTTTAAGGAACCTGGCAAGAAGTAGCTATTAGCGACACCATTTGATGGCACTACTAGCTATGTTTCCACACAAAGTTACGAATTAAACTTATGAACAAAATTGGAATATCTCCTAAAACATTTGCGAATAAATCACCGTTTCCATCCAGTGAGCTGAAGAGAACAAAATCATCACTTCCTAAATTAACTTACGGTAAATATCACAAAGAAAATAATATATATATATATATATATATATATATATATATATATATATATATATATATATATATATATATATATATTTGCAGCAGTAGGAGAAGGCACTGTATATAATAATTTTTGTATACAATTAATTATAAAACGGTTAGTTCCATTCCTCGATTCTGATTGGTCAGCAGCTGTGTTTTATTCACGATACAGCACGGCTATGACCGCTTCACCCAGCCATTCTGTGTATCACTGAGCAACACCCTTAGCAACATAAACAATCAATAATATAGCATCAAAAAAATCGGAATTAACTGTTTGTTATTTATTTAATGAAGTACGAGTGACCCCTGCTGCTGTTATGTTGCATCTTTCATCTTTAATTTTGAGACGACGCCCTTCCCCAGTCTAATAAACGCTTCTCACGAATTTGTTGATGTGTGTGCGCATCTGTGTGGAAGCCTACAGTTTCCGAAGTGAGGAGGGAATATTACTGAATTTATTAGTTTTCTGTTTCAGGTATGATTCTGTATGTCCATCAGTTTACATGGTAATGACGCTTGTAAACTCGCGCTGTGCCGCGAATCGGTCTGTTTTAAAACTAAAAGACGGAAAACAGACATTTCTCATGCTGAGAGATAAGCAGATGTATGTGTGTGAGAAAATATCATATTGGTGTTAATACAATAAATGACACAGCGGATGATAAGAGTTCTTATTCTCTGTTTTTATTTAAGAACCATTAGATGAGAGGCATGCTCGGAACATTCTCTTGCCGTTTACTGTTGCTGTCAGGAACTATTTTTTTTAGCGGAAGGACAGCATTTAACGAACTTGCTTCAAAAAAGTAAAATTTCAGTACATACATTTTGGGTTTTAATATTTTTATTGTGTGGTAACCGTTTTATAAAAGCAATAAGGTACTCGAGGCCGTGCTGCGGCTGAAGGGGTTGCAGGCACTCCGCTTCGCGTGGTGCCTAACAACGCCCTTCAGCCGTGATTTATTCACGATACAGCACCTTATTGCTTAATTACAAGCTTCAGAGTGTGCAGACGAAACACGGTCATGTTATCTTATTTTCGGAGCCTGCTGTATGGATACACAGTTCTGGGAGTTAATTATAACAAAGCACTTTGATGAGACTTTGCTCAAGCATTTTAGAATGACAAAACTAGAATTTCAGATGCTGTGCAAACAGATTGGTCCATTGATTGGTCTAGTTTTATGCTGTCCCATCGCAAAGTCACATGTCTTTTTTGATGCGCGATAAGGGATTTATTCAATAAAAGTGTTTCCATCGTAGTTTATGCGCATGTTTTCTTACCAAGATGCCTTATTTATGTGCATCTTGGCGTATCCATCCAGTGCCTTTTTTTATGCGATATCCCAAAATGCACATAAAAATAGGTGGATGGAAACATAGCTACTGCCTTTGCCGGTGTTAGACAGGAGCACGCTACCTGAGGATGCCAATTGCCGATACAGTTTTTTTAACACGAAGAAAATTGCTTAGTGTCACATTTTATTTCTTACTTGATACTCTTTGGAATACCATGGTATATAATTTTGTTCTTTCTATATTTTTGATTTGGTATTGCTTTTCATATAATTACGAGTCACTGGCACTGAATCATCGGCACTGTAAGTAAAACTTCCTTGTATATAACTCAAATGCTTGGCTGAATAGAACATGGCAGAACACCATAACAGGGCTGTTTTTCAAGAGAAGGGAAATCTTAATCCTTAGACTTACTTTATTTATCATTGTCTGAATACAATGAAGTTTAGAGTGGTGGCTCTCATAACAGTAAACATTAAACACATAATTGAAGCATACACTTTAACATAAAAACCTCTAGAAACATATTGCACATTAGAATAACATTATAAAAATATTAAAATACATATATTACATGAACTTCCACCATCTTTAATAACTATTAAAATTAGGAAAAGTAAAAGTAGTAATAGGAGGTGTTAGGACAGATACAGCTTTTGCAAAAAAAAAAAAAAAAAAAACTATTTGGTTTTTCCGTAACCTATTTGTCCTGGATTTAAAAGCCCTGTACCTCTTCTCAGATGGTAAAGGGACAACCATTCTGTACCCTGGATGAGAGTGATCCATAATGATGGCGCTGGCCTTCGTACGTAATCGACTGCCATATACAGTATCCAGGCTCAGGAGCTCAGTGTCGATTATCCGTTGTGCAGTTTTAACCACACAACACAGTTCTCTGCGATTTTCCCCAGTGCAACTTGCATACCAAACATTAATATAGGCCAGTACACTCTCTTTTATACAATGATAAAAATTCACTAGGAGCTGTGTGGACAGACTAGCCTGCTACATTTTTCGAAGGAAAAACAGTCTTTGTTGTGCTTTCTTTGCCAGATGTGAAGTGTTAATGGACCAAGTGAGATCTTTCATTATGTAGACTCCCAAGAACTTGATGTCATTTACCCTCTGCACTTCCTCTCCATTAATGTGCAGAGGAAAGTGGGTAGTTTTCTTAGACCTCCCGAAGTCTTGAGAATAATCTTCAGCATGCCAAGACTTTTAGGGCAATGTTATGATTCAAACTTTGGAGGAGCAGTTTGGGGAAGGCTCTTTTTTTTTTCTATTCCAGCGTGACTGTGCCCCAGTGCACAAAGCAAGATCCATAAAGACATGGTTGGATGAGTTTGGTGTGGAATAACTTTACTGGATCGCACAGAGCCATGATCTCGACCCCATCAAACAGCTTTTGGAAGAACTGTAACATAAGTGCCTGACATCACAAATAGTCAGATGCCCCAATATGTTTGTCCATATAGTACATTTCTCATTGAGTTTTCATTTCAGATAATTTCAGAGTATTGCTATTTCATCTGAGCAGTATTAATTTTAGATGAGTAAATGGTAAAACTAATACCCAAATATATAAATGTATTCTTTATACTTAAAATATATGTCTCTGAAGTAAATTAAACTATTTTATATTTACATAAATAATATAATGATTTATCCATATTACAGATATAACCATCACCTATAAAACTATTGTGTATGTGTTTGGATCAGTTGGTGTTGTATTACTGAACTCTGTTACACTGATGACAGAACTGATACTGAAAGCAGGTGAGTGAACACAACACTTTAATATCATAAAGCAGGGGTTGACAAACTTCATTTATATGAAATTTTATATATTTTTTTGCTTGTTTGTTTGATAACAGAAAAGCAGTTCTAAACTTGTAAAGCTAAAAAAAAAAATCCTAAAAAAATTGTTTATTTTCATGTTTAATTGGCTTTGCAGGTTTAAAAGTGATAAAGTTACCATTCTGATACCATAATCATCTCTATTTCTCTATTGCTCAGATTGTGCATTTTGTGACGTGCTTTAAGCATTGACAAGCACATAACTTTCATAATGAATTATTATTGTTGCTGTTCATTTGTGTAATTCTTTTTCTATATTCATAAGTTAATGGCGAACGTGCTGTGGGTGATCTGAGAGTCATTGTCTTTCCATCTGAAGGCATCTTCACTTTTTCTCTGCTGATTATTCTCATGTTTGGACCCTGTAAGTACAAATTTAATTATTTCTGTTTTATTATAATACATCAATGCAGGCCTGGTGCTGGGGGTGGGGGGGTGATATCGAAATGATAATTTTGATCATTCATTAATGATCAAATTACAAGAAGAGACATTCTGTTGCTAGTGCTTTAATTAGGTGATAAGTTGAGACATTGTTCCAACATGGCAGTCATGGTTAAATAACCATATTCATGCAGCATGCACCTTTTGCTTTCATAGAAATTAATTAAATAAAATTAAAAAAAATAAAAAAATAAAATAAAAAAATAAATATATATATATATATATATATATAATTTATATTTATTAAGGACACCAAGTTATATATATATATATATATATATATATATATATATATATATTTTTTTTTTTTTTTTTTTTTTTTTTAAATCAGCGGATTCATTGCATGCTATTCTTCCACTCAAAGATCTAGTTCTGACATAATGAAACATTACTATTCAAGATAAATAATTATATGCTGCGGGAGCAGAGATGATGAACAGGTCAAAACTAACTTTATGTTGGAATGTACACATTGGACATTGCATTATTAACAGAGACGGCAAAAGTGCACACATCCTTCACTTGAGCAGAAGTACAGATATTCATGTTTAAAAACTTGAAGTACTGACTACACTTTTCTACTCAAATTAAAGTAAAGAAGTATGGGCTCTGACATGTACTTAGTAAAAAGTACCCATTACTACTACCTGTTTTAGTGTCACGCTGGGAACTGGACCTCACATCATGTTAATACATTAATACAAAATAACTTGCGTTTCAAATGTTTGTTTGCTAATGAATGTATCAAGGCTGAACAACCACCATGTAGAACATAAACAGAGAAAAGATTAAGCTGATAGAAAAAAATAATAAAATAAAAAACTATTTGCCATCACCTAGGCCACATCCTAAATTTGTAGGATGATTCTGCCTCTTGTCCTTGGAAACAACTCAAAATTATTATGATGCTTTAAAAATGGCAAAATTGAGGTGAGTTATAATGTAAATTATATTGAAATGCAAACAGAAAGACAATTAGAGTGCAAGCATAATTTACAGTTGTTTACCCCATTAACATACAGGGGGCCTACACTATAAATCATTAGAAATATCTAAGGTTTTATTATAAAATATTTAATTAGTATGATTAAAAAAAAAAAAAAAATCGGGTGGTATTTTATTTATTTATTTATTTATTTATGGTTGGTTGGTTGGTTGGTTGGTTAGGAAATCTTATGCATCCACTGAGAGAGAGAGAGAGAAAAAAAGTAACTCCTGTACACTCTAATTATCATTATCCAAAACTGGAACTACAGTAACTGTTTTATAAATTTATGTTTGCCAAATTTAGGAAACCATTATACCATCTGATTCTTTAATACATCTTTCACTGAATCTAAAAAGGGAAATTTTTTTCTTCTACTGCTCTTAACACACAGGGGTTTCTAAAATAAAGTGTCTGCAGTGTTGTCAGGTTAGTATGATTTGCATTTTAAACTACTATGCTTAAGAATATGTGGAAGCATATGGGTAGCAATATTCCATTTGAAATGCAGTATGCAAAATGGCAAATGAAATATGTAAAATGACAATGTATTTCCGTATTTAAATTTACATTTTCCCATATATATGTGCAATGTTTGGTGCAAAATAAAAATTAAATTATGTAACGTACATTTCCTACACTAGATAAGTTTAACACGTTTAAGCAAAAACTGTAGCAAAATTATCACTTAAATCCTATTTTTCCTAAATGCATTTAGACTTACGGGTAGGGCACTTGGGAGTGCATTTTCATCATAATACCGCTTGATAATTGTAGCAAAATGCAGTGTGAATTTCAAAATGCATTCTGAGCCAAAGGTATATGAAAAGGGTAGCAAAATAGTTATTTAAATGTCCTTTATTTTTCTTAAATGCACTGACACATACACTTAAGACATCTAAATTGCATTTTCATTAAATACCCCGCGATCTATGTAGTTTATGTCAAAGTGGATTTGAAAATGCATTCCGAGCCAATCACACCCCTGAACTGTCATTCATTACATCAAGGCGGTTGCGTAGCGTTATCTGGTGTATTTTGTGAATTGGTGTCAAACTCTATCAGTTCAAGACCAAAGGAGGGAACACGGAGAAATCAGTTCCACAGCTTCTGCGAGAATTCATTTCCATTGTATTTTATTCCTCTCTTCTAATCCATAATGGAGCGCCTGGCACCAAAGCATTGCACCTGCCTAAACACAGGGGCTGTGTGTTTGACCTTGGAAGCGACTAACAGCGTTGATCTGGCTCTGCTGACCTCGCCCCTCTCCTCCGTGGGGTGACGAGCAGTACTGTTTACTTTAGCCGTGAAACTGGCTAACTAGCACATTATTAGGAAAGGCGATTTGCAAAGATTCATAAAAAAAGTCTCTGTGACAACATTCGTGTGAAGGAAGGAAGAGGGCAGGGTCTGCTTACGGAGACTCGTGCTTTTTATTCAACGAAAAAAGAATCATATAACACAACGTCGCACTCTCTGCGCTTCCAAGCAGTCTTCACTCTCCCAATTACTCAGTTCCTTGGGTCTCTTTGGCTTTCAGCTGCTATCCACGCACGAGCTCTCCGTCCCGTCTTTCTCTCTCCCGCACGTTCTCCAGACACTCTCTTTTATCCGGTCTCTCCACGCTCATCACTGCAATCAGACACAGGTATTATCACTTTGCACTTGACCCACTTACTCACCGCTCGTCTCCCAAGCCTCTCTCCCGCTGCAGATCCCGCTGAACCAAGCCCCACGCCACACCCTTATACTCACTTCTTCTGTAGATGAAACTGGATCATGAATGATTTGCGCGAACATAGATGCATTTAGGCAGATCGGGGATCATAGCATTCCCATCAAAGCGAAAGTAACGTTAATCCTCTGCGTCTTCAGCGGCTCAGATGTCGGGAGTAACTGACGACTGCTATATTCATTACTACATCCACCAACAAAGCACCTCAGACGCTTAATCGGAGACATCTTGTCTTCCCCTGCACCAGAGCTGACACAATGGCAGACAACTCTCAGCTCACTCAGGGCGGGTCTAAGGTAAGACGGTCTTGTCAATCAACTATCGTGGGAGGGGCTTGTACAGAACTACGTCATTCTGACAGGGCTCTCAGAACAGCCTGATTAGAGAATGGGATTTTAAAACAGGGATTTAAAAAATAACACTGGGTGGATTTTTATCATTATAGGATAGATGTACACACACTTCCCACACACATTTATGTTCAAACAACTTGAAAAGTGAATTTTGCATCTGATGACCCCTTTAAATAAAACTGCCACTGTTTACTAAATATTGTTTATGATAAATTGCATATTATGTTTCTAGATTATATGCTGACGGCCATGCAGCAGAGTTGGAGCAGACCTCCTGTCAAACAACATCTCTAAGGCGCTATGAACCATATGACTAGTAAGTAAAACCTCAAACATACACTACTGTTCAAAAGTTAGAGATTGGTATGATTTTTTTGTTTTTTGAACGTGTTTTATATGTAAGTCTTCTGCTCATCACTACTGCATTTATTTGATTAAGAATACAGTAAAACAGAAGTATTGTAAAATATTATTATAATTTACAATGCCTCTTTTTTATGTGAATATATTTTAAAATGTAATTTATTTCTGTGATCAAAGCTGAAATTTCAGCATCATTACTCCAGTCTTCGCTGTCACATGATCCTTCAGAAATCATTCCAATATGCTGATTTGCTGTTCCAGAAACATTTATGATTATTACCTTTGTTGAAAACAATTTTTGCTGCTTAACAATTTTATGTAAACAACACCATTCAAACATTTGTGGTAAGAAAAGAGAGAAATTAATACGTTTGTGGTAAAACAAAAAGATAGAGAAATGAATACTTTTATTAATCAAGAGTGCATTAAATTTATCAGAAGTAACAGTGAAGACATTTATAATGATGGAAAAGATTTCTATTTACTAAATTGTTTAATAAATGTAATAAATGCTGTTCATTGTACTTTATATTCATCAAGAATCCTGAAAAAGTTATCACCATTTCCACAAAAATGTTAAGAAGCAAAAACTGTTTTCAACCATTTTAATAATAAGAAATGTTTCTTGAGCAGCAAATCAGCCTGTACAAACCACCTGTAGTAACACACTCTCCTCTATGCGCACTAGACACTTTTTCACACACTCACAATCCTACAAAAGACTCAGCAATTATATGTATGTTTACATGCTCATGCACTACAGATCATCTTGTACTGTTCCCCAGCCAGCTGCTTGACTCACAATGTTTCTCTCTGCACATGTGCAGTATTTATGTGAAGCATCTGTATAGTTTGTAT
>JAFVLL020000758.1:0-12686 GCA_021397915.2 Tor tambroides
TTCTTTTAAAAAAAAAAAAAAAAAAAAAAAAAAAAACGCATAATTTTTCACATAATTTACCTTTATTCCACACCGCTTTGTCCCTTCTCCTATAAACGCACTGATCATTTCCTGCTTGTATGAAACAAGCCCCTCCCTCAGAAATACGCAATGGGCTCTGATTGGTTAGCTAGTCCAGTGTGTTGTGATTGGCTAAACCGCCTCTAAATGTCCCACCCCTCAAGGCGTCGTCTATATTGCTTATCAATTTGAGCCCGATTGAGACCCAGAGAATATTAGTGAAGACGATCGCACAAAACCTGTGCAAGCACGGCTCTCAATGGTATTTTTTTGTTTGTTTGTTGTTGTCTCACACTTTTAGATACACTGTTATTTGTAAATACTACTGCTTCTGTTAGCTTTAATATAAGTTTTTTCCTGATTAACACTTTAAGACAGCATGGCAACCGCATGCGCACCCATGTATAACTCTTCTCATAGCTGTGTGAAAATAAGTGTATAAATGGAACAGTTCTGAGCTGGTGATCTGAATGAGAGATTGAGAGAGAGAGAGAGATGCAGAGCGTGTGCAGAGCAGGGTGACGCGAGGAACAGGATTGAGAACTGCTGCTTTAGAACATTGATTTTGAAACTTGTGAATCCATTGGAATCGTTAGTAGACAGAATCGCGATTCATATATGAATAGATTTTTTACGTGCACCCCTAGTTTTCTTCCTCTTCTCTAAAGCAGCGCAGCATGGCCTCGCCCCCTTTGATGTCACAAACCCGGGAAGTAATTCGTTGTAGTCCCTACGAGCCGTTTTTGTAGGCATTAAACTGCCAGAATTTTAAAAGGCGATATCTTCATTTGCATTGAACTTTCAGCGTCGCAACTTTGCAGATATTGTTTATACTCAAACAGCAACATTACACACTAACTAACGTTAAAAAAGTGAAATCGCAATCAACCACCCCTTTAAATTTGACAAATTTCCTTCTGTTCTTTACAATTTCTGAAAACTGACTGGCACATTGAGTCTTATTTCTGTTCCTCGCATTTGCAACGTCATTTACATTTATTAATTTAGCGGACACTTTTACCTCATGTCTTTCCAAACCTGTATGACTTTTGTTATTCTCTGGAAAAATCCCCATACAATGTATGTCCAGAGTGAATGGAGTACAGTGTTATTTTGGACCCCACTGACATTCATTATTCTACAAAAACAGTTGCAACGTTCTTAATAAAAAAAAAAAAAATCTTCTTTTGTGCTACACAGAACAAAAGAAACAAATGTGAATAAATGATGACAGATTTTTTGTTGGGTGAACTATTAAGGCCAATACCAGCAGATGACATTATCAGTGGCAAATATGTCCTAACAATTTATTTTTTCAGACAACTTTAAAAAAAACAAAAAAAAACAAACAAACAAACAAACAAAAAACATTCACTGCATACATTCCAATGACAGGCCAGTACTTTCATGTCACAAAACAAATGAACACACAGAAATCTGAAGGCGGTTCTCAATCCTGTACATTTTCCTCTGTCTCCCTTAGGCTTTCTTCACAATGGACAATGGACTCTGCAAAAGCATCTTAATGAGCTCTTAAACTGTCCCACAGCTGTCTTCATCAACCATTCATGCACACACGCGCTCAAATTTACAGAGCTGCGCCCTTCAATGCCAGCCTCTAATCCTGCCATCCCACACTTCAATTATTTATCCATCACCCAGCCCAGCTTTCTGGCACTTTCTCTGTGATTACGGCACTTGTCTCTGCGGCGTGACTATGTGAGACAGTGCAGTACAGCGGTGCTCTGCCCGTGTTGAACCAACCTGGATTAAATGCACCATTACACTGGGAGCTCAAATAGGCTTGATTTCAGAAGCAACCTTGGAAGCATATATGAGAATAAAACTAATGTAAACTGAGGTTACTGCCTTTTCCTGTATTAAACAGGAAGGTCGCAGGTGAAAGTAGGCAGCTGGTGTACAGAATGCCAACAAGGTGCAGGCTATGACTTAGTGTGGACGGTTAAAATGCCAAGGGCAAGGGTTTCATTACCGCTATGCTAATCCTTCAATGCTATATTGAGCTAAATGCTGTTCAGATAGCCTAGCCTTTAGTAAACACACATCAAATGTCACTATCAGTGCTCTTCACCTAAATCCCCCTTTCCCTTTTCTGCTCCCTATCTCACCTTTTATTCCGTATTTGAAAGAAACAGCAGCCCACTGGGACTCGATTACAGCTCACCAATTCAAACAGCAACCGGCCTTATCGGTGTCTGCCAGTTGAAACACTTAAAAGGGAGTGTAATGACAGGAGAGACATTCATAATCAAGGGTACTGCATTCTGGATCACTGAGGCTTTAAGTCTCCGTTAGATAAGATGAACATTTCACTCGCAGCCAATACATTGACTGCAGCACATCATCAATCCATCTACATGACTTACGAGAACAAAGATTCTCTGGGTCAACCAGCCACAACAAAAAAAAAAAGACCTAACATTCCTCACTGAGGTTACAGGACGGAGTATCACAGGCCTAAATTTAGAGTTGTTCCCTAAAGCATCATCCACAAGAACTTAGAGCAGAGGTCATCGAACTTATGACATCAAGTGCCATTTAAAAAAAGCTGTGCCATATCCCCTGAAAAAAAAAATAATGCTGGATGTTGTGTTTCCCAGCATGCATCACGATATGAATAAATCATGTAAATTACTGCTTCATTGTTTACTGTTCTCTGCATTATTTGCACTGGTAACTTGGAGTGAATCTTAATGATGAATTGCTCACTGTAGCATCTCCTCATTTATACAATGTATTTTTCTAAGAGCAAACAGAAAAATACAATAGACTGAACTACATCAGCATCATGAGGGACCCACTGGTTTACTTGCACGGCAGTTTATTATGCAGCGGGTTTATCTGAAGTGTGGCCTCCATACTGCTCATAAAGCTATGTGAGAATCAGGATGGATTACTGTAGTATTTTGGCATACAAATGTGAGGTAATCTGGCATTTCTAAAATAAACAGATTTAATATTAATCTTTCGCACTCTTAAGCCAATGGCATTACCCCATATGTGCCTAAGGATGATGATGCCTGACCTACTGAGAAGAACAGAGAGGAAAGGATTGAGGTACTTATACTTATGCGTAAAACTCCTCCAAACAAGACCATATGGGAAGGTTGAGCAGAGAAAGAACTAGAGCTAGTAAAAGAAAAAAAAAGAGAGAGAAGAAGCGTAATCTAGACAGAAAGGTTTTGCAGTGTCCATTACTGGAGCTCAATCCCTTAGGACAGTGGCTTCCTGCTGGTGTCTTTGAGGAGCAGCAGTGCTTGTCTGGGTAAAGTTCACATTTATTAATCATGGTCTCATGAATGGCACCTGCTGGGTCTTTTGACCTGACTTGACCCAAGCAACTCCTTCAGCCTCATGAAGTTACTCAATTACAACAATCAATAACAAGGAATCCTCTTTATTTGACAATAACACAGTTTAGTCATGTGACAGTTATTTCTATGAAAATAAGCATAAGGACAGTTCTTTTGACATGTCTTGCACCAGACACTTTTTATACTACATCACACATTTGACCTCTGTACAACAATAAGTTTTAGGATGTTCTCCATAAACACAGTGAGACATTAAAAAAACTTGTATATACTCACATTAAAGGGCTCATGAACTGAGAAATCAAAATTCCCTTGATCTTTTGATAATATAAAAGGTCACTGTGCTATAAAGACATTCTGTAAGTTTCAGAACTCAGAATTTTCACATTAGTCTAAAACCAGCTTATGTTTAAACCAGTCCGCCAAAACGACAGGTTGTAGAATGTGGCACTCTATGATGTAATAGTGTGGCTAAACGCCACCTCTGCAGAAGAAGATCAAACATCTGCTTCTACATCACAGCCTGTTTAGCCCCACCCACCGATTCGCACACATAATGTAAATAAAGAGAGAGGCAGGTCTACCAAGAAACCAAACAATAAACTTTATTTGATGAACTTTGACACCAATGTGCTGACTACATTGGATCCGATGTCACTCCACAGAAGTGTGAGTAACTTTTCATTACGTAATCACTATTGCTTTGTGTGTTATTACAGATCATTTGATATGTACTCAGTATTATGCGTTTTTAACTTAAATCAAAGCAGCATCCATCCATGAAGGATCTAGGCAGATAAACACACACAACTATTAGCCAATCATAGCAGTGGGGGTTTACTTAAAAATAACAAATACTTAAAAATAGCCTATTACTTCTAAATTATGATGTTTTTTTATTTCAAAATCTTGATAACTTTATCAGTGGACCTCATAGAACAGTACAAACTAAAAAAAACAAAGGCAGTTCATGACCCCTTTAAAGTGGGACTCAACAAGTCACAACCAAGTCTTTGGGGTGTCCCCTTTTTTAACTTGGGGCTCTGTGTGCCCAGCAGCCACTCTGAACAACTTGGCAACCACCTAGCAACACTCTAACAACTTATAAGAATAACTTTTCTGAACAGTTTATGTTACTGTGAATTTTTCAAAATGACTCAGCACATACCAACTCTACTCAAATATCTGCTGAGATGTGCTGTTTGGAGAGATTGATTGTGTAACCTTTGAGAAAATGTGTGTGCAGTCTAGCGTTTTAGACAATAAACAATTAGGTACATGACGAACCAGGTGCTCTTTTGAGAAGGTGCATTGTAAATACAGGTGTATCTTTGTATTGTTCCGAAGAGCCTTCGACAAAAATCTTTACACCTAATGCGTGAGGCCTGGCTCATAACAGATTCACAAGAAGTGGTCTGTGCGCACCCATAGTATGAATAGGTCTACATGCCATTTTCATAGAATAGCTGCCTTTGAAATGGCCGCCTTCATTATGCTCGTGAAATAACACCTTGAAAAGTAGGGCTCTGGGTCTTTTTAACTGCAAATGATGTGATTGTTTCAGCATACAATAACCTGCATACAGCCATATGCTAATGTGGCCCAATAGCGGATTGTCCAGAAAAAAACTGCATACTGCAACAATATTAGCATCTGTTCTTCTTATTCTGAGCCTAAACACAACAACAACAACAACAACTGAGGTTGCTGATACTAATCTCATTGTGATTTTAAAGGGATAATCAAAAATGAAAATTCTGTCATTGTTTACTCACCCTTATGCCTTTCCAAACTTGTATGCATTTCTTTCTTCTGCAGAACACAAAAAAAATATGTTTTGAAGAATGTTGGTAGATAAATGGTCTCAGTTCCCATTGACTTCAACTGTATTTTTGTCAAAATAATGGAAGTCTATGGGAACCGAAACTGTTTGGTTGCCAACATTCTTCCAAATATTTTAAATTTCACAGAACAAAGCAAATACAGGCTTGGAATAACATGAGGGTGAGTAAATAATGACAGAATTTTCAGTTTTGGGTAAACTATCCCTTTATTTTTAGTAGCTATGAGGTCAAAGAGGTCGTTGTCTTTTAGATTTACTATGAATATTCATATGAGAAATTAAAAAGTAATGCAGCTTGTCTATACCAGCCAATCTGCATAAATTGAAAAACAGAGATTTAGGATGCCCCCCCGAATGTCCTTCATATTGGAGCGTTCCGCCGGGATACATCATCATGTTGTGACAGCATTTCAAGGCCCCAGCAGATCAATAAGTAAATGACTCTTTTTGTGTGCAAACAAATAATCAAAGTGTGAGAAAAACATTGCCAGAGCTGCAATGACCCTGATATATAGCCATCATGGAGATGGAGGCAGGAGCTAACATGCCCAAAAGAATACGGATGAAACATGAGGCCTTCCTCTGACCTCAAATGAAACTGTATAATTGCTTACTCGAGAGTTTAATCCAGTTCAGCGACCCCCTTGAATGCTCCTCAAATAGTGCAGGTGAACAGATCCAAATCCCTGCCACATTCCCAAAGCCCTAACAACAAATTCTGTACAAATTCAGCATTTGCTGAAGTCCCAAAAGCCAGGTAGGAGCCTTTAGCTGGAGGCAGCATCTGAGGATAAAGAGGGAAACATGAATTGATTGTGTAAAGCACCAAACAAAATGTGCAGATTTGGCATTTTATATTATGTGCAGAGGCAAAATGCTGTACATTTGAAGGATGGCGAACTCCGTTATCTGTCATAAACTAATTGGTTAAGTGTAGAAAATAACACAAATAAGAAATCCGCCCAAAGAAATACTTGCCCGAATAAGTTCAACAGAGCTTGAAAGAAATAATTAACCGAGCTGTCAGAATTCACACAAACACAGGATAAACCTGCTTACACACACAAGCAATAGCACAAGAACAAAGCAATAATGGGGCACCAGTCCTTTCTGTCTGCTTGTGTGAAGTGGTAATGAGGAGCACATCAAGCTACTGTACTGCTGTTTTATAATAAGTCGTCTCACTTCATCTGTCTATCTAGCACCAGAACGCTCTTCTTCAGCATCTCCCCACCCTCTGTTTTATCATTACCCTCACTTCATTTTCATGCCAAATAAAATATGGAGAGAGACATTTTTCACTACGGTTGTTTCTCTTCGAGGGGCCCTGAGCCAAAAATGGCCACTGTAGCGCAGACTATGGATGACAGTAATTAATTACAGTTGAATATGGTATGATAATAGGCTCCACTGATATAATTAGCTTCAAGAGCCTCCAAAGTATATTTCTGCCCACCTGGTTCATCCTTTATACCTGTAATTAAAAAAATATCATTTGGGAAAGATTTGCTTTGTTGCCTCTTGATTAGATCTAGCAACGTTCAGCATGTTTTTGTCATGGTCTCTCAACAGGACACAGTCGCAGAAAACCACATGCAAATTTGAAATGGTGGTCATCTAATTTGCTGACACAAAGGTTGCAGGTTTAATCCAAAAGAGGTCTGACCCAGAAAACTGATTTGCTGAAATCCCAACACTGTTCTGTGACCACTGGGCTCTTAAACAGGACACTAAACTCCAGATTGCTCCAGGGACGGTCTCTTGTACAACGCAATTAGCATCACTCTGAATAATAAAAGTGGCTGCTAAATGGAAAATAATTTACTTTTATTCACAAACAACATATTAAAGTCATATTCATCATAATACATCTGACTATTGTCTTTTAAATTGTAAAACTGGCCTATTAAATGTTCCTTTTTGCTTGTACAATATAATGTAATATAGCTATCATATTTTAAGTTAGGGTTAGTTAAGCTATACGTGAACAGTGGTATCTGATAGTGACATGCAATGCGTCAAAATGCACTGTGATATTCCCTCAGTTCAGACAGTCACACAGGTCAAATCTGTGGCTACCTGCAAATCATCGGCTCAGTTCCCTTAAAACAAAATGAACAAAGCTTTAGCGGTTCCCTAGTCAGCTATGTTTTCCTGAGATTGGCCAGGAAAATTGCCTGAGCCTTTCTTAGCTGTAAACATGAAAGTGAGACATAAATCTTGTGTAAAATATTTGTCAGTTATCTTCTGCTAGAAAACTCCAGTTGATACAAATTGCCCAGCATGCCAGACACCAATACTCTCTGGCTAATTTATCCATTCGCTGTTGGTTATGTGTTCTGGTTCTGATATAGTGAGTCTATGGCTTGAGTGAGAAATCTCTACTGTCGGCAGCTAGCTGGAATCAACAAACCATTGAATAGATAAGCCTGTTTCAAAATTACAAAATGGTTGTAAAACCAGCGAGCAAAGAAAGGTTAAAAGGTGCATGACCTGTTCAATCATAAAATGACAATGAGAAGAGAATCAAGGTGGACACACACTGAAGTGAAACTGACAGTGATTTAAAGGGCATCTGAGGTCAGCACAGAGCTAGTGACACTTGAGATGTGACAGGAGAAATAAACGTCCCTCTGAATCCATCCCTCTGCCTGATTGATTCAGCTGGCCATATTCCATTCCACTGTACAGAACTGCTAAAAGGATCTCTGTCTTCCTCATTTAATATAAATCACATCCAACCTTACCCAGCTTTATTCGATTAAAATTATTTGATCCAATACACAGTAAATTTTGTGAAATACAGTTACTGTTTTCTATTTCATTATTGTTCCTATAAGTTGAATTTTCTGTCGTTACTCCAGTCTTCAGCGTCACACAATTCTTCAGAAATGATTTTAATATGATGATTGCTGATTATTTGATGCATAAAGTTCAAAAGTACAGTATTTACTACATTTTTTGGTAACATTCCAAATGGCTTTACTATCTTTTACTGTCTTAATACTTTTGCTCAATTTAATGCATCCTTGCTGAATAAAAGCACTAATTTCTTTCAAAGCTTTTGCTGATCCCTAACCTCTGAACAGCAGTATTTATATTTCATTTTATAAATTAGATATATATTTGAGTATCTTAGCAACATATCTCACAGGAACTTTAAATGTGCTGACAGTTCAGCTTGCACATTCCAGAGATGGCAGAATAGCATGGGAAAAGATACATTACTGACTTGTTGATGACTTTCACCTGGGCTTATGTTGGAAAAACAGCTTCCCATTCTAATTGCTGTTTTGGGGAAAATTGGCAGATAAGTTTCTGCAGAGGCAGACAAACAAATCCACATATCTCGCTAGATAAAACTGCACTGGGAACTGTCATGAGAAACAAGATCCAAAGGATATTACGTTTATATAATACAATAAAGCCTTGAAGGTTGCCAGGGAAGTCAAATGCACAGAACCACTCTAAAAATATTCTGTTGCCCCAACAGAATTTTTGATAAGCGTGTCAGATTCTCACTTAGTTCTGTACATATTTGAAAGGGTCAGTGGAAGTCAGGGAAACAGACTAACCTCGAGGCATTTTGTCTCATTATATTTCCTCAGAAACAAATAATAGCCTTCATACAGTCAATAAGGTTGATTTCAAAGCATTTTCTCTGCCAAGAATCAGAATAAAAGTAGTACAAGACAACCTACTGGTTGTGACCATACATCTATTATTCCCCATGCAGGGGGAAGAATGTCTTTTTCAAGCCGTAAGAACACAGCATGTGTTCGCGTACCATAACAGAACACACCAAGCTTGCTGTCAGCTGGAGAAAAGCTGACTGAGTTGCATATGGGGAAGAAAAAGGTCTCCACAAGCCATTGAATATTCTCTTCCATAGTCTCACCCTCGTTCTCTGCATCTCTTGTACATGGTAATGATGTTCGCCCCGTGGGGCTTTGCATGCTCTGTTAATGAGTAAATTCATCAAAGTCAGTCCTGTTTCACTGCGCATCCAGGTTAATTGTGTCTGTTTACACATGCACATGATATCCCTTCTTGTTTCTCCTCCCAAAGCAGAGCAAAACTGAGATGAAATGTGTACCAAGACACAACATCCACTGCAACAGTGTGCAATAGAGCAGTCAGCCATCACTGTGCACTCTTAAAAATAAAAGGTTTTTTTTAAAGCAATGCCATAGAAGTACCAATATGGGTGCATGCACACACAGTTCTTAAAAGACCCATTTTGGAGAACATTTTAATAATCTAAAGAACTTTTTCTGAAATTAAAAGGTTCCAGGGATGTTAAAGTTTCTTCATGGAACCACAGATGCTAATAAAGAACCTTTATTTTTAAGAGTGTAAGTCACCGCAAGAAAGAGCGAGACAGTCTGTGGACTCATTTTCCAGGAGAGACTTCCATGCCATCACTCTTGACTGGGTATTTGTCTGTTTCTACACAGAAGAATGGCACTCGCTGTGAACTCATGCCCCAGGGACACTGGGCATTTCTTCCATGTGCCTAGAGCATATTGTGAGCCATCTGGTGCCCATCTCATATCCCTGTGAGGTAGCAAGCAACTAAAGAAACAGTAAGCTATCAATCAAAGAGCCAATGAAATCTTATCATTGCAGGTCAGTGTTCTCCATCCTATATAAGTTCCACACAATCTTAAAATGACTGACAGCTGTATTTGATGGACTTTCTCTTCATATCTTCTCTCAGTGTACAGAGGTTTTCCTGTAAGTCTAAAATATTCTGTTTAATACAGGTCTTGACTCTTGCAAAGGTACTAAGATTGGGAACGTACTGTACAATTTGTCTTATTCATGATCTCACCATAAGACTTCACCATTCAAAACTAGACATTTTTCTTTTGTGTCAACCACACCCACATCTTAAGAGCCCCAAATGTCATAACAGGAAGTACTAAGATCCACTGATGTACATTAAAGCACTGTACAGCCTGAAAAAATTTTTTACGCTGTTGACACTTGCGTTTTTATTAACCAAAAACATCCAAACTTGGTCTAATAATATTCAACAACATAATAACTGTAATGCTATTCATGAAATATTTTTTATGAAGTCTTTTTACCAAGTTTTTTGTGACTTGCCTTCCAGTACAAATATCCAAAAATACAACAAATTTAGAAGCAACACTGCATAAGATATTAAGACTTTCATAGATTGCATCTTGAAGTTAAGTGTACGTTTTCTTACTGCAGTGGCAGATGTTTTCACTTGTTTTTAACTTGTTTATACTTAAAACAAGTGTGATAAGAAAAATACACTCATAATGAAGATGCATTCTCTGAAAACAAGACTTAATATCTTATGCCAGCTGCTCTTTCAAAAGTAAATTTGCTTTGTTTCACAGAATTTTATATATTTTAATTGGAAAACAAATCTCATTAAGAAAAGGATTGTAGTAATATCAGTGGTGTACTTCTTATTGGCATGGATTTTTCACAATTAACATTTTATCAAGATACTAAGCAAAGGGTCCTCAAAGAGTAATTAGTATAAAAAATTTTTGCGTCTTATTGGCTTAATCTAAAGGTGCACTCTCCACCACAACGCTTCTCTAGCAATTTGGCAATTGACTCCAATCTTGCTGCAGTTGGGCTCAAAATCTTTGCGCCAGCTTGAGCTGATTATCTCCACTCAGATAGAAGCAAATCATTTGGCATCAAATATGCTTCACTTGGTTTTCCATAAAAGACTTGCTTGTGGGTGGTCCATAGCTAACTGGTCAAGCAAAAAAGATGACACAAAGCAAATAAGTACAGTTTCTATACAAAAACTCAAGTGAAAAGAGAAAATTGGTTGTTATCAGGCTAGTATGGGTTTGTGATACAATTGAGATGTTGAAGAACGCTAACATTATGAAATTCATCACTACCTGACAGCTGTTTTTTCATCGTAGATCAGAATTCATCTTAAACACACAAATGATCGATTACAACAAACTGACATGGCGAATGTATGTGACTTTCTCTTAAAAAAACATTTTAGACCTTTAAATGTAGGAGCAGAGGTTTACCACTGGAGCCACGGATGGTATATGAAATGCACAGCCATAAATTCTTTGTTCTATAAAGTAACACTTCATGGTTTTCTATATGCTTATAAGCAGACACTTTTACATATTTAGGCAACTTCTCTTTACTCTCAGAGACCATGAAGGTCAGGGAAGAAAAGAAATAGTCTATACACAAAGACACTGAATAAATATCAAGGAATGACAATGCACTAGCAAACAGCAAAATAAACTAATTCAAATTCAAATCCAGTACTGAGCAATATTCATGACTCTGTGTGTCTGCCCTACCCTCATTGTATATATTTGCTGACCAAATTCCTTTCGCTTTCAAGCATTAACTTGCTGAAAAGACTTTAAAGATTGCAAATCTAAAGCATATAAAATTTAAAGGCAATGCAGCAGAACCTTTCTGTAAGCAATCATGTTGGGTGAATCCTCATCTGGGTCGGCTATGCCCACTGCACATTGGTCCTGAGAGGCCTGGGCCATGCTTGGTCTCTTGTTCTCTCTTTCTGTCTCTGTGGGGAAAGGACAGAACAGAAAAGAGATCAGTCTAACAGAATAGATTCAAGGGTGTCGCCCAGACAAAGAATTAAATATGTACAGTTGCTTGTGTGAAAGTGTGAATGAGATTTAAGAAAACACATGGGAGTATTTTCAATAAAACATTTCTTAAATTTCACTGTTTCTCAAGACTTGGGAAAAAAGCAAACATCCTGGACTAATTTATGATGCTTTGGATTCCTTCAGTAACTCATATTCACTGTCATAGTGTGGAAATGTCTGGACCTTTGTAAGAACTGATAAAAAAAAATGCTTTTATTTAGTTCCACTGAGGAAAGAAAGTCCTGCAGTAGGGTTTTTCAAAGTGTGGGGCCATTGTAAGAGCAGCATGGAAGACTGCCCTAGTTCTCAAATCTTTTACAGTTTCACACATTCAGTTTGAACACATTGATGATACATATGGGAACCAGAATGAATTTCTTGTTCTGCAGCACCTTATGGAGTACTTGTACAGTATATATCAGATATAAATGGGTGGAGGGGAATATTTTCAAAGAACAATGACTTAAATTTCAGGCTATTCAGTTAACATATGCTTTATGTGACTCAGAATATACAGTACTATCAGATGATTCTTGTGAACCATGATATAGAATTTCACACTCATAAGGTGCTTCATGCACTATTCTAAGTCATTTTATAGTATTTAGTGTGAGTAATGTGTACATGCAAATTTTTCTTTATGTAGCCAAAGGGGAGAATTTTATTTATTGGATATTTTAAAAGCTATGACTTTCTATAATGAAAATGTTTATTTGCAAAAAAAAAAAAAAAGTGCAAAAAATAAAGAGAAAAATAGGTCTAGAAAGAAAAAGTTCCTTCAGTGTGATTTTCCTCATTTAG
>JAFVLL020000760.1:0-22760 GCA_021397915.2 Tor tambroides
AAAACAACAGCCCCAGGCTTTCATGTGATAACAATCACTTTGTATTAGCATAAACAATGAAGACAAAGACTGTGTGAAGGATCGCTATGCACTTGGAACACTACCTGGCATGAGCAAAAAAATTCTCACGTTGACTCACTATCAGAAGTTCAATCAAACATTTTATGTGACCGATAGATTGTGGACAGGTGTAGTGTGGCTGAGTGCATTTATTGTTAGCACAAAATTATATGGTCCAACCTGAATTAAACATGAGTCATAGAATCTGGTGAATGATTCAGATTCTTACACTAAAACTCAAAATACACTTTTTTAAAAACAGAGTAAATCATCTAAATGTACAAAACATTAAAACATTGCTCTGTGTTTCTGCTACACTCCAGTTCTTTTTTCCACACTGTGCTCTGTGCGGAACTGACAATCAAGGCTGAATAACAGCAATAGCAACAGTCATCAAGTGAACCTATTGAGACCACACCACTGTGAATATTATTCATTAAAGATAATTTTAGCAAACAATGTTGAGTCTGATAAAGTGTAGGCTATGGAATAAAAGTGTATTTGCAATAAAATGACAACTGTGGGCTTACAAGCATCTTGAATCGATACACATTCCTCCATTTTCGCACGGCCTGTGTGTATCCATGCAGCGCAATCCTGTGGAAAGAAAGGGCACAATGAGGCAGAGACCACTTTATATTGCAACGACAGAAGCAAAGACCTTTTTATATTCAACAACTCTGAAAGAACTAGCAAACATATTACATTTCTTTTATGTTTACAACACGCATATTCCGCTTTTCAGATAGAAACAGTCCCTCATATAAACTTAAAAGTTGGTTTACTTTTTTGTAAATATACATTGCGCCTTATCTGTGAGTGTGCCGCGAGATAACATTAAGATTCTTTCGCTCAGACTCCCGCTTTGTTTGAATGACAATATAATTCAGCACGTGAACTCTTTTCAAATACGAAGCAACAGAAGACGTATGATTTCCGATAATATTCTAATACTTCATTACGGCAGTAGAACTTTATGGATTTAACTGTAACTGTTGGCTATTAAGTTCTAGCCTACGTCCTGGTAGTTGAGCGCAGTCAAGGGCATGTATCAGATTCATTCTTTTTCGTTCGTATTTTCCATAGGCTATTTGTGTATTTTAAACATATCGACTAACTGACTGGTCTCACAATCATAAAAAGGCAAATCACAGTACGTTGTGGGGAAACTGGCATTTTAGCTCAAACAACGATGTTCAGAATTTTAGGATAAGAAGTGGACAAAATAAATCTCGAAATTTTATATTTTCGCCCATTACCCCAGCTCCATAACTAAGAAGAAGAAGAAGAATCAGAAGAAGAAGAAGAAGAAGAAAAACAGTTCAATTGTTGATTGTCCTTTGTATGTAAAAGACACCGGCACAATAAAGGATCAGCCGCTTCATGTACGAGAAATCTCACAAAACTCATTATTTATGTTTCCAGTCATAATATTTGAGGATAGAAAAATACCATATCAAAAAGGCAAGTATATCAGATATAATCTACTGCAGTGATTTAACAGTAGAACCCCCGATGACAATCTAAATTACTGTGCACGTTGATAGGTCGTTTACTACTAGTGCAGCGAAGCGGACATTTACTTTGTTACTTTCTCACGGTTCAGACAAGGACAAAATACACATAGACTCGGGTAATACAATGCCCTTTAAAATTCCTAATGTTATGTAGAAGAACTAAACTCATAAAAGTTACGTCAGAATAAATAATTAGCAAATGCAACATTCCTCACCAACAAAGAGAATGTCTCCTTGTGTGTGGTTTGAATGCTTTAAATCCCATCATCACTGAATAATTCGTGCATAATGTTCTGCAATGACCTTCACAATATTATTCGACGCGTACTAAAAGTGCAGCGGTTTACTACAAGAACTTAATGGTTCACATTTAAATGTATCCTGACCTAGTATTGGACTGAAACAAACACTTTTATGAGAACAGACTATCAATTAATGGCACATCCTGCACCAAACTTCAAAAAGCTTTGGGCAAAGCCGCAAAATGTCATGATTCTAAACCTCATAAAAGAACATTAATAAATCAAAGACAGGTCGTGATGTTTTATGTACTTTCATTGGTTCTAATGTAACAGGTTATACGTCCACACATATCCTATAAATCAGTTATCCAGACAAAAAAAGAGAGAAAAGGATCAGTCATCTTACCTTCGCTGTTTTGCACAAGATATACAATTGATAGAAATATCCAAAGACTGTAATTCCCCATTTCTGTGGAAACTCGATCCTACTCCTTTTTTGAAATGTTAGCAATAATACATCCTTTAAAAAATGACACGGTGATTAAAGTTCCAAGGAATCACATTAAGATGAAGTAGCGTCATAAATTTAACTTGAGAGAAATTCATAGAAATTGAGCGTTTTCGATATAGTCCAATTCTGTATTTCCTCTGCAGCTCGGACTCGGCTGCCGTGCGTCTCGAAACACCTCCTGGAACTTTTGAAAAAGTTTCTCCACTTCACTTCGGAACCGAGTCCACCGCCAGGCTTCGTATCACTCCGCCCCCTTCTCAAGCCTTCGCGCACTCAAGGATGTTGTTTGTCCTTCCGCTGAACTGAATAGTGCAGATTTGTCGAAGGCTTGGAAATGAATCCAAACGTTTGTCTTTTTCATTGGAAAAAGAAGTTACGCTGAAGTTTAAAACTTAAACGAGAATAACATTTGCTCTTTTGTATATCACTCAAATCCACAGGTAAAGTAATGAAATGACCAAAGGCAAGAACGTTTAATATGAAGACAAATTTGATGTTAGTAAACGGTAAAGACAAGGGGCAAAATAGTGAGTCATGTTAACTTTAGGAATATCCATTAGTCGATTGAAATAATAGATTGAAAATGGAAATATAAGGCAAACTAATAATGTTTTCAGGTATGTACAGACAGCAAATCTGAGGTGAATTAGTGGTCTGTTTGGCCTAGTGTCTGTAGGCTAACATGATTTCTTGAATTATCAAGAGTCACCCTTAACTGACAAACAACCATAACTGTTTATATTTGGGACTATACTGAAACACTTTCAAGAAACAAAAATAATGCTTAGTAAAAGGAAATAAACTGTATCATTAAGATATGTTAAAACAAAACCATGCTAGTAAGAGCTAATCAGACGCACTGCTAAGCATAGCAGTTTATGTCTTTACGTCTTTTGATTAAAAACAATTAAATTGTACACTAGCGTTATAAAAAGTTATATACTTTAAAATACTAAAATCTAAAGTTTTAGATTAAGATCTGGAGATTTGTTCATCTGTCCTTGAGCACTGTTTGAATAAACCGTGCAAGGGGCCTTGCAGTCTCCCACATCACGTATGTGTATTTACGTTTGATATTGTGCTGAAGAATATGAATTGTGTTTGCTAGATGGAAATGAGAGCAGACGTTGCCCTCCCTCATTTCTCGCAAAGCAGCATGGATGTTCATGGAAGCTTCTTCACAACACCCTGCCCTGGTGTACTCATTTTCTGCAACATATAGAGCCTTAGTTGTTCTGTGGCACATAGCAGAGCTGGTTGCTTACAGAGACAATGGCAGTGATTTGAATGAGAAAAGGGCTACTGCATTATGACACAGTTTCTCTCTGCAGGGGGTGCAGGAGGGGGGAGGGAGCAAAACACTAACATATAGGGATGTGGTTTGCCCCCCATCTATTATTGAATACATTAGTGCAAGCAATGTGTATGGAGTCTAACAAGATCACAACAAATACGTTTGTTAGAGAGTACAACTTCATTGTAGGATAAGTGGAAAGTTTGTATTGGCCTATCTAGCACCAAGAAGTATTATTTACTGCAAAAATGAACCCAGAGATTCATAGAATGATTGTTTTCTGAATCATGTAGTAAAGACATTTAGCCTAAAACCATAACATGCATTTTATTTTACTGTTGTGGGTAATTATCATGTGAAATCTGAAAACTAGTAGTTTGGTGCCATATCAGCTATTTGCTTGTATTATTACAATTTTTTTTTTTTTTTTGGTTGATATTAGATATGTAGCTAATATATTAGCTCTGTGCATGCTTATTTCGCCTCATTTTAATTTAAATTGCCTGTGCCGTCATCTAAGCCTTACTTAAAGTTAATCTTTAAAAACCCTGTATCTATTAAATGTGACTTATCAAATTTCAGACTGAATATCCATTTTTATACCGTATATGTCACACAGTGATTTTAGTCTTTTTTTTTTTTTTTTTTTTTTTTTTAAAGATTTAGGAGTTTTAGATTTATTAAATAGAATATATAATATCCATTTCAAATGATTGGTTTATTAGTGTCAGACAATTTTTTAATTTTGGTGCGCCTGCATGTAACAGTATTGGAAATGGTCAAGCAGTAGGCTGTTGTACATCTAGGGCTAAGCTATATGTCATAATACATTTTTTTTCAAGCACAGAAAAAAAGAAAGAGATACTTTACCTGCCACAGTTCACTAGAAACCAGAACTTGAACACCTGCTCTTATTTGTTGTGGTTTAGCCACCTAATTAGTTAATTCAATTTGGTTTCACCACTTTTCACTCTACTATTTTTAATCAGACTCTCCTAGAGTATTTATATTTCATTGAGTGTGTACTGCAGATTATTAGGGCTCTCTTCTGGTTTTGCTAGATAATTGGAGAATGTTAAGGAACAGTTGTCTGATGTAGCTTCTTTGAGATGTCATTTTGAGTACTTGTGGGATTTGGAGTGGTAACAGGAGGCGTTCTCACTCGCCGCGTTTTGGGATGCTGTCTTCTTTATTGTTTTCTTGTGTACGAGGTTAATTCATGCACACTATCCATGCTTTAGTGAAGGGGAGGCAATATTTTTTGTCTATCTGTCAAATTGTGGTTACGGCTGGCAGATGACTTGGCAAAGATCCATATAAATGGCTCTGTTGCCACAGTGCTCCAGTGACAGAGAGGGAGAGTTTTAGTTCAAATGTGAGAGAAACTCATGATGTGCTCTGATTAATGGTACTGTGCAGCAGTGAAAAAGTGTTTCGAAGGGACCCGTTGAACCGCAAAATGCGTACCATGAAATTTCAAAGCAACATATTAGCTTATCAGATGAGAATCTTTTGTCACATTAAGCTTGACATGAAATGTTTCATATGTGCACCTCAGGCGATTAGCAGGTGGCCATGATATAAAGATGGGTTTAATGAGCATTTTGTATTTAATATACTGGGCATTTAACGTTAAAGGACATGCTGTATTATTTGTTGATTTATGTCAGCAGCATGTGAAACTGCAGAGGTGAAAATGAAGGGAAAGAAAGGTGATGAGATTCTCGCAGAGCTCTGAGGGGTTCCAACATCAAACAAACAAGAAGGTGATGGACACTGTGATTTACTGCCCTAGTTACTGCCTGTGAAGGCAAAACATGGTCTCACGCTTGCCTTCAGCACCTGGGTGCACTTTTAGGTCATTTGCCTAGATTCTGATTAGTTAAACATCCCACTGATGTGGTATTTCCGAACAAGTAATTCCATTTTAATGGCTGTCATTTACTCAGCTGTATAGACTCACTTACTATATTGATGTGCATCAAACATCACCACATATTGGAGTGAATGGTAGTGTATGTTTGCCTTGTTCTAAATGAAAGTGGGATGGTGAATTTACTTTGTGCAGGTGGACCACCCTGTGGGAAGCAACTCCAAATGTCCCTGTTCCTCTCTCTTAAGCCACTTAACCCCCACCCCAAACATCCCAGGGGAGATTACTGATAACTGCACACTGATACAAGTAAGTCTTAAAAATAATTGGGGTAATAAGCAGTGGAGGAAGAGAATAAAAACTGCAAAACTTCGTTTGAATTTATCAAAGAGAGGACGGTTAATAGTGAAGCAGAATGACTTACGTCATTAATATCAAAACTCACTTGTCCTGTTCAACGATTTTTTTGGTTTCGAATTGACTATTGAAAATCTTATTAGGAAGTCTTAGGAAGGTTTACATAGACTTCTTTAACAAATAGATCAGAGCTTTGAAAGTGCCACATGCAAATCGCTTACTTAAAGAAATAGTTAACTCCCAAAATAAAATTTCTGTCGTCATTTATTCACCCACAGGTTGTTTCAAACCTTATGGGTTTCTTTCTTATGCTGAACACACACACACATACACACACATACACACACACACACACACACACACATGTTTGTTTTTTGGTTTACGGGGACTCTCCATAGGCATAATGGTTTTTATACCGTACAAACTGTATGGGCTATTGCCCTACACCAACCCTACACCTAAACCTACCCCTTACAGGAAACTTTGTGCATTTTTAAATTTTCAAAAAAACACCATTTAGTATGTTTTTTAAGCCTTTTGAATTACGGGGACATAGGCAGTGTCCTCATAAACCACCTTCAAATTGTAATACCTCTGTCATACCCATGTCATTAAACAATTTTTGTCCCCGTAAACCACAAAAACCAGTACACACACACACACACACACACACACATATATATGTCTGGTTTGCTATCCTTGTGGGGACTCTCATAGGCGTAATGTTTTTTCTGCTGTACAGACCATATTTTCTATCGCCCTACACCAACCCTACACCTAAACCTACCCCTTACAGGAAACTTTCTGCATTTTTACATTTTCAAAAAATGTTAATTGTGTATGATTTATGAGCCTTTTTACCCGTGGGGACCTCAATTTAGGTCCCCACCGTGACACAAGTCCCCATGAGTCTGTGTGTATTCAGGTTTAAGTCCCCACCGGAATATAAAAACAGGTACACACACACACACACACACACACACACACTCATACTTATATACACACACAAAAGATATTTTGAAGTATGTAGGTTTAAACAGTTGCTGGTCCCCAGTGACTACTTAGTATGGAAAAAATAATCAGTGGGGACCAGAAAGTGTTTGGTGAAACTGTTTTAAACGAATTTGTCCTTTCAAAGCATTATGCTTCTATATTAAAAAGGTATTTTAACTTAAATGCATACTGCAGCTTTAAAACTTTTTTTTATTATATGGTCTTGCTGATAGATTTGGGTATTTGAGACCAGTAACATTAAAATAACATCTCTAGGCTTTGATTTCAAAGTGCACACTCAATGCAAATGTAGTTTCTATAGTTTCTATAGTAGTATGTTTTATTTGCTAATTATTTTTAATAAAATTTTCTCTAGTATGCAATGTGGCTTAAGCGTTTGTCATATGTATGTCCAGAACATTTGCATTGCAAAGCTGTTTGTAGCATCAGGCTTTTTGGTGGCTACACTGTATACTTAGCCTTGAGTGATAAAAGGCTGCGTGAGCTGTGACTGTTTAAGTGCTGCCTACCCTTTTAGAAAGAATAGAATGTATGTGAACAGTTTGTGCTAACATACTACTTGGCCTTTAAGTGCTAGCAAGCTATGAGGCCTGAAAAGACAATAATGATTTTACCACCCGAGTGTAGTGATTTATGTGGGAAAACTCCACTGAGCGCCTGCAGAGAGTGTGGAGAGGATTAGAGCCCCCACCACAAAACTCGTCATGGCCAATCAGCAACGCAGACCCCCTACTAAGAAACGTCATGGCCAATCAGAGAGTTGCTTTTGTGATCACTGTCTTTATTACCTTAGCTTGTGCTCTCTCCGTGATCAAGGATCCACGATTGTACAGCTGCCTGTGGTGATAGTATTGTTTTGTTTTAGACATCTCTGTTTGTATTTTATATTTGAGGAGGAGCTATGAGGAGAAGCTGATGTCAGCATTTTCTGCCTGTAATCATTTCCTGGTCATTCCTCCATGGTCAGACATTCTCACACCTAAAAAAAAAAAATAATATGTGATGTATTGTCAAGTATGGTGACCCATACTTGAAATTGGTGCTCTGCATTTAACCCATCCAAGTGCACACACACAGCAGTGAATAGTGACCAAATGCGTGCACGTGCACACACACACACACCCGGAGCAGTGGGCAGCCATTGTTCCAGCACCCAGGGAGCAATTTGGGGTTCAGTGCCTTGCTCAAGGGCACCTCAGTCATGGTATCAAAGGTGGTGAGAGCACTGTTCATTCACAATCCCCACCTTCAATTCCTGCCAGTGCAAGAATCAAACCAGCAACCTTCCGGTTACAAGTCTGACTCTCTAACCATTAGGCCACGACTGCCCACCTACGTTCTGCACTCTCTCTGTTTCTTGTGTGATAAGAAATGTAGTCGTTCTGGTAGGGATGGAAAATGAGGCATATCTCCCGGTTACACCTCTGCATTTCCCAAAGACATAAATATAAAGGCTCAAAAGTCAGAAATACAAACCTTTAAAAAAAATAAATAAAAAAAACCCCCGGTTCTGAGAAAGACCACAGACCCCAGACCCCATAGCATTGTTATATTTTCTCATACTGACGCCAACATATTGTAGTTTCAAACTGTCTTTTTGTGTTGTTCCCACAAAATAAATGTACAGATCAAGTAAAAAAATCCATTACACAAACCTAGAATAAAGAGTGCAGCAATTCACTGTGCTATTTCAAGCTCAAAGTTTGGGAAATAAATCAGCTTTTATCGTGACCTAAAACACAGCTAGTTACATCGTGAGCAGTCTCCTCAGTTTGCCCTCTCCTAGCACATTCTCCCACTTTTCTCTAATTTCTCCCTCTCTGTCAAATTCACACACACAAACACACATTACACAAAGAGGTTGTTATCCTAGGCAAGTGAGCGATAGATCACTGCCTGCATTGTGAGACAAGGTGTTTGATTTTCACACCAGCTCGCTAAATTATTATTAAGTTGTGTGAAACTGCGCTGCTGTGTTACAGTGTCTGTATGTGTGTGGGAGCAAAGGAATGTTTATATTTAGGGATCAAGGGTTCATTTATTCTTTGGCGCATTTCCCACTCAATCTCATGTTCTGTTTTTTCTCTTCTTTGATTGTGCTGGATCAAGGCAAAAGTGATTTGTGTCCAGTTGGTGGGTTTAATTGCTGATCTCAGGGGTCCAAACCCAGCATTTCTCAGCCATGAGAAAGTGCAACACTGTCCCATCTCCAGTGCAAACTGCCTGGTCCCTTTTAACAAGTCATCAGAATCTGTTCACAGTGTCTTTTACCGATGTCTGTGTTTGTGTGCAGTAACTAGTTGAGTGTGCAAAAGCTGGCTGCTCAGTGTCAGGAACTATATTTCAGATGAGGGCTGGACGAGAGCCAGCTGGTGGAATTCTGAATGCCATTGCTGTGTTTTCGTGTGAAATAACTGCTTAAGTCCACTGTGGACAGCTGCAGGACAGTGCCCCCTCCGTGTCGGCCTCCTCCCTAGGGCTGTAAATCTGATTCGAGGACAGGAGGCCATGGCGACTTGTTGAAAAGGGTTTCTGAGAGGGTCCTGAGGTTTAGTGCTCAGGGTCAGGGGCTGTGTTAAAGGCTCTGGAGCTGAAGCTCAAATGCCAATACCCACAGATTACCTATCATACGTCTGAGGCTACACTGTTGCTCATCTTTCTGCTCTTCCCTCCAGAGGTTGAATTACTAAACCACACCTACAAGTGCTCAGGGCTAGTGGGTTTGCGCCGCCGTGCTTTGGCTTAACTCTGCCGTGGCGTCTGCATGCACGGAGACTGGAGGAATGTCTGGTCATTTAGGCAGTCGTCACGAAGGAGACCGCATTTGACTAATCTGACAAATAATCGCTAAACAAATAAGTGATGGAATGTCTCGTTCCCTTGGCACTGGTTAAAAGGTCTTTGAACGGTGTTAAGAGTGGCATATGTTCAACCTAAAATGTCAGAAAGAGACATATTGAGAAAAATGACTGAATTACAACTTCAATTGATCCTGCATTTGCCTCTGAAAAAAAAAGAGATGAAAAAGAGTTTGAGGCAACCCTAGGCCTCTGTTAGACTGCGTCCCTCCCGAGTCAATTGTTCCTCAAGCCTAGTGTCAACCCTGCGCCATCAATCACCCTCTTTCAGAGGAGGGGAGACAGGCTGGGGACACACCCCACAGGACCGGGGGGTGGTAGTTCTCATGCCCTCCCCTCCTCGCACAGCCCCACATCCCCACAGTCACAACTCTGACAGCTGGTCTGGTCATTAGAGGTAGGCCGGGACCTGTGGGCCGCTGAACAGCAACGACAGCTGCCAGCTCACTGTCCCCCGGCACCCACAAGCACTCATTCGCACCCACTCCAGACTATGATATGTATTATATCTATAATCTATTGTCATTCTTTTTTGGCTTCTTTAGGGAGGCCGGGGCTTATGTACTAAACTCACTTAAGTCACTTACATATGCCTCTTTAGTATGGCAAAATTTGTTTGCGTGTTTGCATTTTCACATTTGGCAGTAATGAACCAGCTTATTGGGTGCAAAGGTTAGCTCTTGTCATTGCAGTTTGATTGCTGTATAATTGTAATGTGTGTTAAAATACAGAATGCTAATTGAAAACTAGCTAGATATCAGTGCATTCTGTAGTGTATTCCAGCCTTAAGCAAAATAGTATATGTGATTCCGGACCACAAAACCAGTCATAAGGGTTAATTTTTTGAAATTGAGATTTATACATCATCTGAAAGCTGAATAAATAAGCTTTCCATTGATGTATGGTTTGTTAGGACAGGCCAATATTTGACTGAGATACAACTATTTGAAAATCTGGAATATGAGGGTGCAAAAAAATCAAAATATTGAGAAAATTGCCTTTAAAGTTGTCCAAAGAGCAATGCATATTACTAATCAAAAACTAAGTTTTGATATATTTACGGTAGGAAATTTACAAAATATCTTCATGAAACATGATCTTTACTTAAGGATTTTTGGCATAAAAGAAAAATCAATCATTTTTACCCATACAATGTATTTTTGGCTATTGCTACAAATATACCTGTGCTACTTAAGACTGGATTTGTGGTCCAGGTTCACATATTTGAATGGAAACTCAATATCTTACAACTGCAACTATTTTTCGCTATTATAACTATGTCTGTTTATTTATTTATGGGTCATTCCATGAAATCGGTGGCTTTTCCACTTGGAAAAATTGAAAAATAAAATAAAATAAGTTAAATCAACATTTTTTAAATATCCATGAAATGAAGACACCTTAAAATGACAAGAAATTGTATTGTGCTATCACAGGCTATGTAATTTATTATTTTATGACTATTTTTCTACCTCACGTTTTGGTATTTTTGTCAACCTTGTTACGGACACTAGCCTGACTAGGTACTATAGTTTAGTGTAGACTTTGTGGTAGCTTTCACATATATGAGCAACATTTTAGTCCCTCTTTTCACTGGGATTGTTTCAAATTTTGGATTTTTTTTAATTATTTTTTTTTTTTTTAGAGTTTTATATTTGTTATTCAGATGACCAAGAACATCCTAATTTTAAGAAAAATTTTTTTGATGACAAGAGGCAGGATTGACAGAGTAACAGGCAACAGCCGTTAAGTGATATTGGTATTAGCTCTATAATATACCCAGGGCGACCTTTAAAATGTTTGAATTTTACACACACAGTCTTTAACAGAGTGACACCTAATCTATGTCACCCCTGTTACCCACATGTCAAAACCTGTTACTCGAAAAAGTAACAGGTTGACAGTAACAGGTTTGACGATTTCAAACAAATTTGCTGATTGCTATAAAATAGTCAAGTTCACAGAAGCACAAGTTGTACATTTTGAAAGGGTGCTTTGATTGATTAAGGGGTATTTGATTTCGATACTGATCATATTAAATGTAATAAATAATTGTTTACATTTACATTTTTTAATTGGTAACAGTATTGACATTGCATGATGGCCCCCCTCAGTCAAGCCTCATAAATCATCAAAAATAGAACTTTATAGAGGAGTAAGAGAAACAGGCTTATGTTTTCAGTGTGGGAATCCTGGTTAAGAGATGATGTAACCTCCCAGAAGTGATGTCACTTGAATATTCATTATTTTACAAGGGTTTTTTGATGAGGGTAACATGTAATCAGGGGACACCAAAGAATGATTTATATTTTATTGAAAAAATATATACTTATGCCAAAAACATTGCTTATCAATGAGACTGTATTTAGAACAATATGCAAATGTGATTTTTATATCATTTTGCTGAAAAGGAAAAATCATAGTGAGGGACAGGCCAAAAACATTACCCTTATCAGCATAAATGCTATTTAAATTATTTAAAATAATCATTGACTCATGAAATAATACATAGTATTATGTTTTATATATATATATTTTTAAATATAAATTTATTTGTTATATTAATTCTGTGTTTGATTAGGCACGCAGAAGGGTCGTGGAATGACCCTTATTTAATTTTTCTTTTTGAGGTGGAAACAGGCTTCCATACATTTATGAACACCCTGTCAGTGGCTATGCTTCATAATAAATTTGCACATTTTTTCAGCAGGTTATTACAGTTTATAGTGATTTAGGCTGATGACATGCCTGGCTGCCATTTTGTTTGCACACTTTGTCTGTTTACAACATGCATCTCTATTCACATTAATCCACTAGCATTAGCTTAATCATAGCCTTTGTGTGATTGCCCACAAAACGTAATGGAAAAGTAATAGAAAATAAAATCTCAACATGAGTGTCAAGTGTAACCCCAGTATTATTGTGTTAGAAGGAAAATGAGGCAAAGCACGAAGGACAGTGTCAGAAAGTTCATGCACAGATTGATAATCTTAAAATGATTGAGTGCTTCAGTGTGTTTACTTGCGTGTAAGTGACGAAGGTAAAGAGAAAAGAAAAGTGGTAGTTGAGATTACGCCACTCTCCCTCAGGCTCTTGTTACTCATGCACTACTGGCAGATCTCTGGTTCCCACGCCTCCTCACAGAGGTGAGTGAAACTACACCCACAACTTCACCTGTATGTGCCTGCCTCAGCACAGCCCTTCAGCTTCAGCCAAACTATGATCTGTTTTTTTTTCCCTAGAAACGTACAGAAGACTGAGAGGATGACAAATTGGCATGAGTACAGCAATAATATTAGCCAGAAGATCACAATGGCAGAGCTCCCTTTAAAAAGGTGTATAATTATTACAAACATGGCAGTAGAAATTCACTTGGAGACCTCCCTAGTAGAGATACATCAGTTAAGTCTGATGTAAACAGGTTTGGTAGAGAGGTGTAATTTTCGCTCCCATATGCAGTTTTTTTTGTATCGCTTCATAATTTTTCATAGCAATTACTGCTTTGATGTGTGTACTTGTTGCATTTTCTTCTTAGGTTCAAAAGCTGTGTTACAACGGCTGCTGTGGATGCTGACAGCCACCACAAAAGCCCACTTTGCACCTTTCTGCTAATGCTGTCTGTCAGCGTCATTAATCACAGAATTGATCACCTTCTCTGTTGTCTAAATCTGCATTTATTGTTATCAAGTTATATTTTTAAATGTTACCATACTCGTCCTCCTCTTCACCACTGAGCATACACTATGCTAGATATTTACTCCAGGATGTTATCACACACTGTGGTGCAGCTGCTGTTTTACTTCATCAGAGTGGAAGTTCCCGACAGACTGGCCACTTGGCTGGCTTTACTGAGCCCAAGAGGGGATTAATTCCAGAGAGAGGGAGAAAAAAAGGAAATGCAGAGGGTGGCAAGCAGTTTATTCACGGATTCCACTGGATCTTTAGCTTTAAATCATATTCAACTGACCCAAGCCTATTGTTGAGGAAGGAAACTGCCTGAGCAGTTTGAGAGCTAGAGAATGTAATAGCGTGAAACAGGAGTGGAGAGCTGGCAGTGATGAAATAGCATGCATACCTTATACTTTAAGGATAACCATCTTTAACAGAGGAATATTGTGGAGGACTTTCACTCAGCCTTACTGCTCTGTTCACAAATACGCTCTTGACAAAACAAGCCATATGGGATTTACTCATCAAGATGCACAAAGAAGCATAGTTGCCTTAGCCTTGTTTGTCCTCATAACAGGGTATTTGTGGTCTGGAGTATTCCTGGCAATGTTCTATACCTGCAAGCTTCTGGATCTTTGTGTCTTCATGTAACAAAAATGTGTAATGTGAAGTAAGGGAAATATAGTGCAGGCTTATTATGATCTTTTTCTCCATATTTGGGTTCTGCTGGTGAAGTGCGTGATCTAGCTAGCTGCTTTTTTTTTTCCTCCAGCAGCAGGAGGGAAGAAGAAGCAGACATTCCATTTTGGCCTGAGGGCAAGGTGGGGGAGGCTCTAAGACCACTTTTATTAAAATATATTGAAGGAAAACAACAAGTTGCACTGTTGGAGGGATGAAAAATCAGCATGACAGGCTTCTCTCTCTCTAGAAGCTTAAGTCTCTAGTCGTACACCTCACATCCTCCCTCACTTTCATTCTCAGCGTTGATCTTTTCAACTCCCTATTTGTGCAGCTTCACTGATTTAGTTAATACTTTAAAAGTCCAGTAATTGTAGTCCCAGGATCTCCAATCTGATTTACTCTTTCACTGTCAAGCGCTCTGTCTTAAGTCGTCACTCGTTCAACCCTTCATTTCCTCATTCATTATGTTCCTTTCTACATGAATACAATAGCCCACTGCCTCAGGTGAGGGTTATTGCACTGGGTGTGGTTCACAGTCCACGACTAAGGAGTCACATTCCACTGACCATGTACAATACCCAATCACTGATATCCTGGCCCTCCTCTTTGTCAGGGTGAATAAATAACCCTGCCTCTGGCTGCACTGACCCTCGTGACCTGGTCCATGTGAGTCCGTGGACACTGACTAATTTAGAGACCCGATAATGCAAGAGAAAGCAGCTTTTCACCATAGCTCTCAGATCTCTGTTCAACCACTCGCCTCTACTAAAAACAAATGAACATTAATAATAGCAACAGTTCTTGCAATTTAAAAATGCCGTTTTCAGTCAGACTGAACAATTTTTGTTTATCTTGCTGTAAATGCTTCCAATCAGTTCAATTTTTGCAACTGTAGCTTGCCTTTGTCAAGCTTGTATACATATTTCTGTCTCCAGTGGATCTTTGTCAGACTCAAAGGTATAGTTCACCCAAAAATGAAAATTCTGTCATTAATTACTCACCCTCATGTAGTTCCAAATGCGTAAGACCTTCGTTCATCTTTGGAACACAAAAGATATTTTTGATGAAATCCAAGAGTTTTCTGACCCTGCATAGACAGCAATGCAACTAGGCCACGTTCAAGGCCCAGAAAGGGTAGTAAGGACATCGGTAAAACAGTCCATGTGACATCAGTGGTTCAACTGTATTTTTTGAAACTACAAGAATACTTTTTGTGTGCTTCCGGGTTTTAAGTCGGAATGCAGGCTCTTGCGCATGAGTCGTGGTACTCTTGTGAACACGCATCAAAGACTGACACGGAAGAGAAGAAATCATTGAATAAAGTCATATTTTATTTTTCTTTGCACACAAAAAGTATTCTCGAAGCTTCATAAAATTACAGTTGAAGTACTGATGTCACATGGACTATTTTAACGATGTCCTTCCTACCTTTCTGGGCCTTGAACGTGGCCTAGTTGCATTGCTGTCTATGCAGGGTCAGAAAACTCTTGGATTTCATCAAAAATATCTTTTGTGTTCCAAAGATGAACGAAGGTCTTACGCATTTGGAACTACACGAGGGTGAGTAATTCATGACAGAATTTTCATTTTTGAGTGAACTATCCCTTCAAATTTTATCGTTCCATTTTTTTTTTTTGGAACTCACACTAACAGACAGATAATGTAATTGTAGCTCAACTTCACCCACCATGTGCACACATTAATCAGACAATTTGGCTTCATCACCATGCATTTGATCTGGAAAACAGCGGTAATATGCTGCATGCATTTACAGTTTATTCTTCTGTGGAACACTAAGATATTTTGAGGATTATTTTTTGATCCACTGAAGGACAGAATTCTTTAAAATATGTTCTTTTGTGTTCACAAAAGATAGAAAGTCATACAGATTTGTAATGACATGAGGGTTTGTAAATATGATGGAATTTGCTTTTTTTGTGTGAAATGTACATTTAATACTTGTATTTCTTACATTAGAAAAATGTGGCTGCATCATGAGAAGGAATATTGCCCACTGAAGGGAATCTCTAACATCCACAGTACTGTGATTTATTTGCCAGAGCTCTGAAGTGGGAAAGCAATGAGGCGATGCTGGCATTCCAGGGCTCTGTCGTGTCATCTCCTGGTCTCTAATTTGGGAGCAGCTGTTTGGCTCTGCAAGACCTCAGCTATCAAAGCCCAGCTAAAAGGAGGGGGGGGGGAGGCACTGAGGTCAACCCCACAGAAAAGCCCTAACTCCCCAGCACGCTTTCCAATCTCTGGTAGCTCATGCCAAATACACAACACCTGCACCAGGTTAACCACATTGGAGATTACAGGATGACTGTAAAGTTATTGCGGGCCATAGTAAAGAAGCAGTAAAAACAGATGGCCACTATTAGGAATACTGCTCAAAAGGAACACTTGCTGTCTTTTCAGATGAAGCTTCTCTCTTTGTCAAAAGATTTTGTTGTTTTAAAAAGCAAGTAAAAACTTTTTAAAAAGTACAGTTATTTTCTTTTGTCGCCATGAAATTTTTTTTTTTGTTAGCCTTAAATTGCACAACCTCAGTGAAATGCAGTGATAGTGATCCCTTTATGATTGTAGGTACCCATGAGATTGTAGTTTCTCACACTCTGGTGGGCTTGTTGAGACACACATACCCTTGAGGATTCCAGATGTGGTCTGGTTTCAGTTCTATGAAAACCGTTAATTACACCATTAAGTCTTCTACAGGCCCTAATTAGTGGGAATCAATCTGTGTTCCAGGTCAGGTGCATAGTGATTGATTTATCTCTCACTCCTCCTCTCACATGCCCTCTACAGGTCATGTTTACGCAACTGTAGTGACAGTTACATTTTGTTTTTCTCTCTTCCTCTGGAAACCACAAAAGTGTTTCTGAATGTGATGCTTTCAGGGCTTTATAATTTAAGATTGCATGCATTGTGAAATTGACCAAAAATAGGATCAGGACCAGCAGTGCTGTTTTCTTGTGGTGCTATTTCAACAGCTTGTACCAATTCAGCTCCTTCCTTATTACCATTGGACAAACAGAGGTAGTAAATCCCATATCCCAACAATAAGATCAACCCTGGGGCCCAGGCAGGAAAAGAAGCTGTACCAGTGGGACTCAGGGCCCAAGGGGATGTGGTGGTGGGGAACTGCTAATCAGAGATAAGGGGTCATCTGTGTTCTTTCATGTATTTGCCCCCCCCATTGTGTAGCTTTGTGTGTGTGCAGGTTCAGTTAGTTGTGGGACATTTAAGGTCTTGTTTTATGAGTTGCCGCCTTAATGCAATTCACGTTTATTGCGATCTGTGCCTGTTATTCCAAAGAAGAAATGGTTTTTCTTTGTAATTTTTCATTAAATGTAATTTTTTACTTTGATGTTCTTAATAGCGTTCATAAAGCACAACCATTCTTGTGTAGTTTTTATTCATTTGTTTATTATAAATAAACAATCATTTATTTTCAATATATTTTTCTATTTAATTCATATTTATAAATAAGAATTGTTTAATATTTAATTTAAACTTGAATTTTTATTTCTAGACAGTTACATTTTAAACTATATTTAGACAAGAATTACAAACTTCATGTAAAATAAATAAAACTGCTTGTATAATATTTAGTTTGATCTCTTTATGTTGAAGGTCAACTTTTTCCTGAAGTTTTAGCACTTCCTTGCAGCCAGTGTGTTAATTTTTATTCAGGCACTATTTTGTACTGTATTCATGGAAATTGCAAATGCGCCATTCTGTTTTTCAACCCCTCCCCACCAACCACTTATCATATAGAGATCACTTTTCACAGTCCAATCAATTCCTGGACAATGAATACAATCAGAATAAATTTCCTGTTTTACTTGGAAATATAACTTAAAACACCATTTTATGTTGACTTTAAAGCCCTTTTTCCTGTGGGTGATGCTTCTCTATGGGTGATGATGGCCGAGTTTTCTCCTAACGGTAACATTTCCAGTTTAAACACAGCTGGAGGGCAGGAGAAGATCATTGTGGAAACACTCAGCATCTGTGGTGGGCTTTGATCTCCAACCTCACACTGTTCTGCCACAAGTATGCAGTGTGACTTTGGCCTTCTTTGAAATCAAGAACAAATAAATGTCGGGATTTTATGTAAAACATGATTTACAGATTTCAGTTTGTTGCTGAACTTTCCTTTGAAATGGAGCAATTGGTAGTGATCAAAGATATTCAGCTATTAAAACTGCTGAAGGGTACTTTAATGAACTGCTTAAGCAGATAATGTATTTACTGGATGATTTCAGTTTAGAGACTAGAGAAGACAGCTGGAGAAGTAAAGGTCAGTTGCACGTTAAGACATGAATTTCTCCTGGAGTCTAACAGGTTCTGAAAAGTTGAACGGTAGTGTTGTTTTGTTGTTGTGACATGCTGGCTAGTGATTTTATTGACTGGCTTTCTGCTGTGGAACACAAAAGAATATATTTTAAATAATGTTTCAAGTTTCTTTGTAGTAATTGAGGATGCTAGAGAGTTCATTAAAATTTGGAATACTACTAAACTCTTGAAGAACACTGTTTCTACTTTGCTTCAACTAATCTCATTGATCTTTTTGTATTTATTTAATCTTCCATCTCCTTAATCGGGCCTCCTGCTTCCATCTCTGATGGGTTGTCCTATTCATACACCAGGTTGTTTACAGTGCTAACAGCTTTTCTGAGAGGCACAGCACTTATGTCAAGAGCTTCTTTACACATCTGATGACACAAACACATGAGTTGTGTGGACACGTATGAGTTTCGAGACTTGAGTAACAACAGCTTGGCACCTTCAACATGCTGCAACAATGCATCTTCTGTTCCATGACTCAAAATCTCGAATGTAGATAATCCTCCTCCCAGTCTTGTCATGAGCTAACTGCCAATGCCAGATTTCTGTATTTAACTTCCAATGTTTTTCTGCTATGCAGACCGTCTTGGACGCTGTTTGCCACTGTTCCGTGGTTTCGAAAAATTAGTAGCGGGATGAAGTTGAAAGAGGAGCAGCGCATGGAGCAGATGTCAGGCTCTGTGTTTATTTGCGTTCAGGAGGGGGGTGTTAGTGTGGGAAAGCTCCTCTCTACGGTTGGGATCAATGTGAGAGAGATAAGCTCATGGTGTGTCCTTGGTCAAGCATGAATGAAAGCTGTTTTGGTGTGAGAACTTCCTCCCATGTTGTAATTTCAACATAACATGAGTCTCAGCAAGGTCACTATGAGAACTGTTTTTTTCGTCTCTCCGTGTGCCCGGGGTGCTCTCTCTGTACACACTACACCGCAAGCCTTTGGGAACTAGAACAGAGTCTCGATCTAAATGTTCCCATCAGGTCTGTGGGTTTAGCGTGGGAATCGAGAGCAGGGATGAGAAGATGTGGGAGAGTTTCCTCTGTAGCTGCATATACACAAGGCATATAGAAGGGCTGAGATTTAGGAAACGTCTCATAGTAGGCGAGATATTAAAATGGCAGAACGGTTGGATTTATAATCTCTTGTGAAACCCCTATGTTTTCTAAATCCTTGATGCACTCGGCTGTGGTTGATAGCAACTGCATGATATGAGCTTGTACTTGTATTGTGAGAAAAAAGAAAACTGACTCTACCTGATCCTATCAGCATCTTCCCATTATGACTTGGTCATCTTGTTTTTTCTCACACTAACTGTCTCTTGCTTCAGCATACTCCTTCTGCCGCTGTTATGTTGTAAAATTTGTCATTACAGTTAGAGAAATGACTTGAAAGCAGTTCAAGTCCTTCTCAGTGGCCCACAGCATAAAGCAGAGAGTGCCGCCTTTGGGAATTCAACTGTCTCAGTTCCTCTCATTTGGTAGCTGACAGTCTGAACTGTGCATATATCACTTCTAAGAATATTACAGTCTTGCTGTACCGCAGAGGTGGAAAAGGGTGAAATAAGCATGAGTTTGAAGCCAGATAAATCAGACTGTATGATATACATCTTAAGACTTTGGTTGACAGATGCTTTAAAGACCTTGTGTTGATATCAGCAGTGTTTTGCTTGGAAAAGATATGGGAGCGCATTGAGCCAGTTTTGGCAGGGCGATCTTCATTTGAACAATCTAATATTGGTTCTAAAAATGATCTTTACTTTGTGTATGTACACATATAAACTGTTTGAGTACTTCTTAAGAATCTTCCTTGTCTATTTATTTCACTCACTCACAGTTGCTGTAGTAATGCTATAGTTTTTCATACCACACCATTACTTTTTATGAGTGACACAACATCATTAACTCAGTTTGTGAGCCTGATGTGTGGTGCATAGAGGGTAGATTTTAAATGTTGATTTTAATTCATTACTTGTTTTTTTTTTTTTTTTTTAGAATTGATTACTTTATATAGACACTTTTTTTATTTACACATTGAATAACGTGTTGGGTTTACAATTTTATATGGTAAGACATTGCTATATTAACAGTTCCACACAAGAACTGTTTCAAACTGGTATCCACAGATTGATTTTTAGATGTTATATCTGTCAAATATCAATTGAGCTGCATAGTTTAAAACCTAAATCCAATCAAATCTGATTTCTATCAAAAACTTATTTATTGGAATCAAAGTTAATAAGGACTTTGTATCAATACCCAACCCTAATATATAGACATTCTAGTATCAACTTTTGTAGCTGAAATGTGTCAATCTCTCTCTCTCGCGTCATCAACTGTGTTGTTTCCATTCATTAGACATTCCTAAGAGAAATAATATTGTAGGATTGTGACACAAATTAAAATTTATTGTAAAGGTATTTTCAAAGCAATCACACTAAGTAATCCAGAGCCATTGTTGACCATTGGTGAAAGAAGTTTTGTATTATCCCTGAAAATTTGTCTCAGACTGCGAAAACCACACCATCTGCACCCAGCATGAGAAATGTGAGAGTTTTTCTCATGGTGAGGTAAACGTTGAGCAATCATTCAGAAAGAGATATACAAAACAACAACAACAAAAAAGCCTGATCTGAGGAGGGCACAGAAAAGATTGAAGCAGGGTGGACTAAAAAGTAGAAAATGCTCCAATGTGGCATTTAACTGTAAACAGAACTGTGGGCAGAGTTCTGTGATGCACGCTGTGTGGTCTCCGTCTTCCTTCTCAGCAGTGCTGTGGATTTACGGCTCTTAGGCTCTGCTGCGAGCTTGTGTGAGGAAAGGGGAGAGGTCCAATAAACAGGCCTTTTTGATGCAGGCACAACCCTCTGCCAAATCCTCCTTTTGTTTCGGCACAGACAGCACAGCCATCTCGCAGTCTCTTCTGAATCCATTCCTCTTAGCTGTTGTATGGCAGCTTTCACAAGCCCTACTGTGCACAACTTGCTGAACAGAGATGGAGAAAAAGAGAGAAGAGAGCTTTAGCTTCATGTTTTTTAGACTACTTTATGTGTGTGTGTGTACCTACTTGACTATATTTTGGGGGCAAATTTGTACTGAGAAGTGTGCTAACCTTTTGGAGACATCTGAGGACATCCTCATTCATAGAAAGGCATAAAAAAAGACTTTTTCATTGTGAAAATGCAGAAAGTTGTAGTATTTATAATATCTATGGAATTGCCCCCATTTAGACAGCAAAGTAAATATGTGTATTTCTGTGTGTGTGCTTTCTTTGTCTTGCGCTGAAACATTGCACGAGATGATGTAGACAGCATGCGTCCATTCTGAATATTGTCCAACCAAAGCACATGATACCTATCTATTTCTGGCCCGGTTGTTTCACATTGTTTATTAAACCTGGTTTTAAAAGGGCCATAAAACAAATCGAGGTTGTCCAATCATTCCTCTCCAGTTGGAACCGGTCGTAAATACGATGAGAAAATCTCTGTTGAGAAAAGCAGTGTTCTGTTCCATGAAGGCATTTTCACTTGTAAAGTCTTTTTGCAAAATTTGATTTATAGCTATAATTACATGTCCTCAGATATTTTTTTTCCTTCATATTTTATCTCTGTTTCTGAGGGCAAAGAATATTGGATGGAATTTTACAAGTGCTGTTTCACTTGTTGCCCATCTCATATGAGCTATGGTTTGGCTCAGGCTCTTGGTATTTCAGACCAGCTGGCTCTGGTGCTAGAGCACTATAGTTTTGTTGCTGTCACTAAAAGCAAAATATGTGCTTCCTTTAGTACCAGTTTTTAACAGTACCAGTTTAAAACTATACTACATAGTCAGAGCAGACACTGAATATCTCTGGCTGTACACCTGTCCCCGTGTGGTTGCAATGAACTTCTTTGCACCAATGGCTTTCTGAGAATAGGATTTAAAAGCAGAGATTTTCTCTTAGTTTTTGTTCTCTCCTACTTGGCAGACGGGGGTTGGAGTGCTTCCAGTTGTCAAGGGAACTGTGATTATCACCATCAAATGCCATTTTGTTGAGTTGTTATTTCAAGTTAAGCCCAGTTCTCCTGGTTCTCTCTGTTCCTCCTAATTTGTGGAGCGAGTTTGAGGAAACTCTAAACTGAGCTTGGGATCAGGTGCACTCCGCATGCTTATTTCCCACAGTTGGGAGCAGGCAGCACAGGCCAGATATTTGACACTAATCAGTCATTAATAGCGTAATGCAGCTCCTAGCCAAACCAATGAGACTGAGCCCGTGACAGCTGCTGGTATGTCTAAGCGAGAGATTCCAAGAAAACACAAAAACACAGAGACAAAGAACAGAGTCTATTGTAAAGCCTCTTTTC
>JAFVLL020000761.1:0-27500 GCA_021397915.2 Tor tambroides
TATGTACACACACACACACACACACACACACACATATACATACATACACACACGCACACACATTTATAAAAACATAAATGTTTTTTCCTAGGACCTGAAATATTAAGATGATGCATCAGGTTCATTTTACATACTACATTTATTAAAAAAAAAAAAGAAGCAAACAATGTCCCATCTTACATGAAATTTACAAAGAAACACATTTGTAAAAGCATAGAAACCAACAAAGTGTTATCTAGCAGCATCCAAATGTTGGAATGAGGGGAAAACAAAAAACAAATCCTCTTATATCTATGTATCAGACACAGTCCTGGCAAAACCGTCACAGTATGGCCTTCTCACAGCCGTCCCTCCAGAAGCCGTTCATTTTAATAAAATAAACTAATTTAGGTTAAATAAGCTTAAATAACAGTGTTAAATACAAGACACTTGATTGGAGGTTCTGTACAGAGATGGACACAGAGTTTTGGCATGTGATCGCAGGAACGGAAAGCCACGTTATGCACACACCTGCTTCATTTCGGCTTTTCTTTGAGGCACAATCTCAACATTTACAGCGTCAGGAACTCTTCACATTGTGTTTGCTTGGGAAATCCATGACTCTTATTGCCAGAACTGGATAAATGTGGACAGAAATGATTCAAAAGGTACCGTTGACCCGCTGAACTTTCAATAACGGAGGCAGAAAATGAAACGTCTCGCCAAAGTCTTGATGTGTTACATTCATAATCCACCTCCAGGAACTTTGTTTAGTTGCTAATTTAGTACATTCTCCGTGCTAAAGCTGCCTCCGTGTGTCTTCGCTGCTCATCTACACCAACACAAGTGGCTTCTTCAGTCCGGAATATACTTACATTCTACATCTGATTGAACTGCAGTAGGAATCGGGCTTTGTTAGTGTAGGTCAATGGCGTGAAGTCCTGAAAGTCTTCAGTGCTTCTCCACTGTTCTCCAGTGGATTTTGACGGAGTCTCCGTCAAGGCTTCTTGTCGATGGTGTGGAAGAACCACTCGGTGAACTTCCTGAGCTGGGCGGCAGCCGTCTGGCTCTCCTCCTGCAGACGCATGTTGTCCTGCCGCAGATGCTGCACCTCCACCTGCAGGATCGCCTTGTCTTCCTTCTCCTGTGCACAAAAGCAAAAGAATGACCTCAGAATACAGTTTAGTGGTGCTTATTATATGCTGTCATTAAATGGAAAATAACAGCCTTGGATATTCTTACATTTAGTCATTTTGCAGACGCTTTTACCCAAAGCGACTTACAATTGGGGAATACATAAAGTGATTCATCTTAAAGAGGCAAACAGACACAGGAAGTGCTCATAATACCAAGTTTCAGGCATTGTTCCAAACTAGTACAAGCTAGAAAGGGAAGGAATGAATAAAGAGACAGATAGACAAAGTTTGTTTGTGTTTTTTTAGGATGAAGTCAAATAGCATCAAAAGAGATGAGTTTTCAGCTGTCGCTTGAAAGTTGTCAGGGAATCAGCATTCCGGATTGGGGTGGGAAGATCGTTCCACCAGCCAGGAACCGTGACCGAGAATGATCTGGAAAGTGATTTTGTGCCTTCTTTGTGCTTCTGAAGGGAATGTAGATTGGTAATAGTGAGTGGAAATAGGAGGGTGCAGAGCCTGTGGTTGTTCGATATGCAAGCATCAATGTCTTGAAGTTGATGCGAGCCTCAACCGGTAGCAGAGTATGTGAGCGTAGTGGAGTGCCAACAATTTCTCCTCTGCGCTCCGAGCATTTAATAATCACTCCGCTCCAGCTCCACTCCGGGTTCACCATTTCCCGCTCCCGCTCCACTCCTCGCTCACTGATATCAGAAACACCGCTCCACGGCTAAAGTATTTCAGTATGTTTGAAATATCACAGTTCTGTTCATAACGTATATTAAAAGAAGAAAAGAAAATAACAGGAGCATTTCAAAGTTGCTTATTGGAACACTAGTGTGCAAACTTTTTTCCGAGCTAATAACATGGTTGTCAGCATTAAAAGGTATAATTGCTGCTTTTTGCAGTGCAAATTTTGTTTGTGATGAAAATAACAATACGTTTCCGTCAGTTATTTTACCTACAGATCGAAGCATTTCTTACAGATTTCTGCTCATTCGAAATCAGATACAGATGAAGTAGCACTGTAAGATTACATTTGTTTGAATGCATTATTGAGAGAGCGACCGCCTGTGAATAAGTGTTGTAGTACTTGTTTAATTCATGCTTTCAGCTGAAAATATTCAATATCTAGAAGGACCAAACAAATTCCTTGAGAACTATAACTTCCCGCTCATGTCCATTGGCATCATCATAGCCTTCACATTCTTTCTGATTTGTGTGATCCTTCTCTATCAAGCTAGCTAAATATGTTTAATGTGAATTCTTGCTAAATATGCAGTTATATTACAGGCCGTTGGCATGAATTGTACTTGTGATGGAGCGGTGGTGGAGCACTCTTGGAGCGAGTGAAAACCACGATGCTCCGACTTTTAAAAAATCTGCTCCTCGCTCCAGTCAAAATCACACCGCTCCGCTCACATACTCTGACCGGTAGCCAGTGCAAGGAGATAAAGAGAGGTGTAACATGGGCTCTTTTGGGCTCGTTGAAGACCAGTCGTGCTGCTGCATTCTGGATCATTTGTAGAGGTTTGATTGTGCATGATGAAAGTCCAGCCAGAAGAGCATTACAATAGTCCAGCCTAGAAATGACAAGGGCCTGGACAAGAAGTTGTGCGGTATGCTCCGTTAGAAAGGGCCTGATCTTTCTGATGTTCTTCAAGAACAACCTGAGTGTGAGTAAATTACTGTATGACATTTTTTTCTTTAAATTAGAATTGAATAAAGCAGAGGTTCTGAGGGACCCCCATGATATCAATTAAAGGCAGCTGTATATTTTCATGTATAAAGACCCCATTTATATTGTGCAAAACAAATAAATAAATAAACAAACAAATAAATAAATGTGGAAAATGATTTGGCAAAATTTTGATTCTATTATATTGCAGTGTTTAATTTTTTCACCTTTAACCAGAAGAGAAACACTAAACTACGGCTGTCAATAGAATAAAATGTGATTAAAAATTTGAAAAATAATTTAAAACATTAAAAACAAGAAAAAAAAAGGTTTCCTAAATTTCAACTCTTTTTTAATGTTTTAAATAATTTTTAAAGTGATAATACTGTCAAATTCTGTAATATTGTGAAGCCGGTTATATTGTCAAATAAGAAATTGATAATACTGTAATTTGTTTTATTCATTATTCTTTTTTCTCTTTCTATTATTTATTCTTTTTTATTTTATTTTTTTTTTTACATTATTATTAAAGTGGTAGTATTTTTAAATTCTGTAATATTGTGAAGGTGGTAATGTTGTAAAATAAGAAATTTATAATACTATAATTTTAGTTTAATTCATTACATTTTATCTTTTTTATTATTATTCATTTTTGTCATTTTCTTACATTATTATTAAATTAGTGGTATTTTTAAACTCTGTGATATTGTGAAGGCAGTAATGCTGTCAAACTAAGTGGTAATATTGCCATTTTGGTATTTATTTAATTTAACTATATTTTTTATTTATTTTGAACATTTTGAACATTTTTTGAGTAGTAATACTGTCAAATTCTGTAATATTGTGAAAGAAGTAATGTTGTCAGATTTTAAAGTGGTAATACTGTCATTTTTTATTTATTAAATTTAATCTTATTTTTATTATTTATTTTAAAATGTTTTAAAATTTTAATATCGTATACGTGATAATGCTGTCAAATTCGAAATGGACAATTCTGTCATTTTTTATTATGTTTTATTTCATTATTTCAAAATTATTTTAAACCATATTTTAAAGTGGTAATATTGTCAAATTCTGTAATACTGTAAAGGCGGTAATATCGACCTATTTTTATTTATTACATTCAAATGTATTTTTATTATAGTTTTTTTAACACTTTCTCTAAAGTTTGAAAACCTCTGGGAGAAAAGTATTTTACATACTAACATTACAAATTTTTTCCTTGCAAGACCATATTAGAGACAAAGAAAAGTTAAACAAATAAATACGATGTTCTAGAAATGTTTAACTAGTATGGATGATATATGTCTCACAGGACTCATAACTTACATTCATGTCTCTTTACAGTCATTTAGAGTAACTGTACACCAGCTATACATATATTGACCTGATGTGAATGCTTTAACATTATCAGCCATTACACCAGGTGCATCATGTACTGTTCAGTCATTTCTGCCGAACCGGGTCACTCTGCAGCCATTTAAAATGACAGGAAGCAGGATATTAAATTGGGCCGACAAGGTGGCAGTTCTGTATTTTGGTGCCCATTATGACACGCTTTAACACATTGTTTGGCTATCCTTCCCCTCAAAATGCAGCTGACGTACTTCCTTGCATTCACAAAATGGACGGAGTGAGACGTGGAGAAAATCTGGTCCTGCAGATCCGCAAAAGCATCTATGATTGACGTACAAAACATGGCTATTGTTTTCCATCAGGATGGTATAGTTCACCTTTTCCACATCATCCTGCAGCTGTTTCAAGTTGACCTCCGATTGACTTTCTTAAATCCAATATGAATCGGATTTTGCATTTGATTATAAATTTGCAAGAAACTGACTTTTTTGTGGCATTACTATTATTTTGACAATAAAGCACATTTCCCCTTCAATTTCTCATTATCGTAGTGCAAAAACATTTACATTTAATTTAGCAAGAAAACAGACTATTTTTTGCATTATTATTAATAAAATAAGAACATTCTCTGTACAAATTCTCATTACCATAATGCCAAAAATAAAATAAAAATGCATTTGCATTAAATTTTGCAAGAAAACAGAATGTATTTTGTATTATTATTATTGTTAAAATAGCACATTTTCTTTACAAATTCTCTTTAACATACTGCAAAAAAAAAATTAATCTGCACTTAATTTAGTAAAATAAATTGACAATTTTTTTGCATGATCATTATTATAATTAGGGATGCATGATAAATATCGGGCGATATATAATGCGCATCTTGTCAGTAAAGCCGGTTCTGTAATCAGCGGTAAATGCCATCACGTGCGTGATTTCACATTGAGCAGCATTTACTACACAGAGCCGTTGTTCACTGACAAGCTGCGCAAATCCACGTTCATTATCAGCGTGGTTTTGAGCAGCTTGTCAGTGAACAACGGCTCTGTGTAGTAAATGCTGCTCAGTGTAAAATCACGCACGTGATGACATTTACCGCTGATTACAGAACCGGCTTTACTGACAAGATGCGCATTATATATCGCCCGATATTTATCGTGCATCCCTAATTATAATAAGCATGTTTCCCCTCCAAATTCTTATTATAATAAATCAATCAATCAATCATTATGAACATCTTGTCCAGACAATGATTTTTCAAAAATTTTAATAAGATCATCTGTGCTGGACCTACAAACAGGGCTCTAGTTTTCTATGGGGACGGGATAGTTTACCTTCTTCAAGTCATACTGCAGCTGTCTCAGGATGACCTCCAGCTGATTGACTTTGCCTGTCAATGTGGCTGGAGACGTATCGCTGCAGACGGAGACAGAGCTGTTAGTCTGTGCATGAACACACAGTGTATTGTGAGTGTGTGTTAAACTCACCCGGCCTCCAGTGCGGCTCCCTCAGCGGCCGCCACGCGTCTGGTGAGCTCACGCGAGATCTGCAGCGCTTCGGCTCTCTGCATGTCCGTCATGGTGCAGAACGAGGCCACGCGCTGGTCTGGACACAAAGAAACACCAGACACACTCAGATCAGGGCTGATATGAATAATAGCTAATGGCAGACTACTGTATACAGCAATGTGATAATAGTAATATGTGTTAATAATAAATTGTTCTGGGTCAGTCACACTGAACCTGGGTCAATCTCATCAATCTTATAGTTTTGTGTGTGTGTATATATATATATATATATATATATATATATTAAGACAATTAGACACATTTTCCATACAAATTATCATCACCATAATGCAAAAAATAAAATAAAATTTTACATTATTTTACATAGTTTTACATTAATTTTATCATAAGCACATTTCCACTACAAATTCTCATTATCATAATGCAAAATAAATAAATAAATAAAAATAAAAAATGCATTTGCATTTATTTTTGCAAAACTGACAATATTTTGCATTATTATTATTATAATTTGCACATTTCCCCTACAAATTTTCATTACCTTAATGCAAAAACTAAAATAAAAATATTTTGCATTTGCATCTAATTTCATAAGAAAATATATGTTTTTGCATTATTAGTAGTAGTAGTAGTAGTAGTAGTGGTACATTTCCTCTACAAATTCTCATTATCATAATACAAAAAAAACAAAGCATTTGGATTTAATTTAGCAAGAAAATAAACAATTTATGCATCGATAATAATAATAATAATAATAATAATAATAATAATAATAATAATAATAATAGAAGAAGAAGAAGCAGAAGCAGCACATTTCCGCTACAAATTCTCATTATGATAATGCAAAAAAATGAAAAAACAAAATGCATCTGCATTTAATTTAGCAAGAAAACAGGCTATTTTAGTCTATTTATATAGTCTATTTTCTGGCAGAATTAAAAAAAAAAATTGTTTTTTTTTGCATTATGGTAATGAGAATTTGTAGGGGAAATGCGCATTGATTTGGGAGACACAATAAAACACAGTTCAGCTGTCTTCTCATTCTCATTGCTGTCTGTCATATCATGTCCTTTCACCCATGTGTCACATCTGATGAAACCACTGACTGTTCAAAAAAACAGGTTTTGTGCTGGCCTCAGATCAGTTTTTCATCTCTAATCTTGGGTTTGCATCCAGTTTATGTTTGTAATGAATAAAAGAGCAAGACCTTGTGTCCTGAAACTTGCATTAAAGAGCCGCAGGAATCTTAAAAAAAACATTAGTCATCTTAAGTCACACACTTGTATACAAGTTCATGAAGTTGTTGAGCGTTTAGCTGGAGTTACTCAAAACAGTGTGTTTATGAACATTTGGTCTGCATTTCTTCTCTTCTTGTTGACTTCCATTCATGCTCGCTGATGCAAATGGAGGGCAAATATGCTGTAAGCTAAATTTATCTCTCAGTGTTTTCATGCAGCGTTATTCTGGGTCACAGCGAGACCCAGAAACAAGCATCTCCTCTAAAACTATAACTTTGTTTCCAAATATTGCATCAGTCTTTAAAGTGTATTTATGGCATGTGAAGCTTGGGCTGGTTTTAGCAGTTTGTCGGCTCATTTGTTTGAGTGTCAGCTGAGGACGACTGTAGAAACAGGAGCAGTCGCTCTGAACCCACACGAATCGCTTCAGTCCTGACACTTGTTTCTCAAACCTCCTTTCACTGAGGTTTTGGTGAGCAAGAGATCATTTTAACATTGGTTTAGTACAGTTTGCTCACATGTAATAGAGTGAAAGAGCAAATCTGAATGTGATTTTGATAGTTTTTTGTTTGTCCACTCTGAAAGTTAAAATGCATGATATGACATGCCATCAGCCAATCAGAAGATATTTAATGTTAAATGCATAGTTATGTGCAACTGGATTTTGGACCAATGAGAGGTCATTGTGGGCAGGACTATCCAGCACAATTTGCACTTACACATTTAACAGATGCTTTTATCCAATGCGACTTACAAAAGAGAAACAAAGACAATCTGTCATAGAGCCACCAGTATTCCTGATATACAAAAAAATAGAAACCAATAAACCATCAAATTCGCTCATCAGTAATAGGTTACACTTATATAACAAGCACATTTCCCCTCCAAATAGTCATTACCATAATGCAAAAAATACAATACAACACATATATTTTGCACTTGCATTTAATTAAAAAATCTATTATTATAATGACACTTAACTGCATTTACCCTCCAAATTCCCATTACCATAATGCAAAAAACTCTTTTAATTTTCAATACCATAATTCTAAAAAAATGTAAGCATTTCATTTTGCAAGAAAATATTATTATTATTATTATTATTATTATTATATAAGCACAATTCCACTCCAAATTCTCATTTCCATAATGCAAAAAATTTATATGAAAAAAAGAAAAACTGATCTGAGGTCAGGCCAAACCCTGGTTTCGGACTATTGTGCAGATGTTTTGAAAAATCAAGGGTTTGATTCTCAGTCCCCACTGTGTCATCAGATGTGACATATGTGACTCTGGACCACAAAACCAGTCATAAGGGTCAATTTTTCAAAATTGAGATTTATACATCATTTGTAAGCTGAATAAATAATCTTTCCATTGATGTATGGTTTGTTAGGATCGGACAATATTTGGCCGAGATACAACTATTTGAAAATCTGGAATCTGAGGGTGCAAAAAAAAAAAAATCAAAATATTGAGAAAATCACCTTTAAAGTTGCTCAAATGAAGTTCTTAGCAATGCATATTACTAACCAAAAATTAAATTTGGATATATTTACAGTAGGAAATTTACAAAATACAGTATATTCATGGAACATGATATTTACTTAACATCCTAATGATTTTTGGCATAAAAGAAAACTCAATAATTTTGACCCATACAATGTATTTTTGGCTATTGCTACAAATATACCCCAGCGACTTAAGACTGGTTTTGTGCTCCAGGGTCACATATGGGTGAAAGGCCTGATGACAGACAGCAATGAGAATGAGAATCCAGCTGAACTGTGTTTTATTGTGTCTCTTACTCCCATTACACCATACAGAGACACAGACGCTGCTGTGGAAATGATGCACATGCTTTTCAGCAGAACATAAAGAGCTTCATTTACGATCATCCCTCTGGAGATTCCTACATGTGTGTTTCTGATCAAACTGGTAGTCTTTCATTAAAAACATGACAATAAAGCTCTGTGTCTCTCTCTGTTAGCAACTCCTCAGAGCTCAATCCTAAAACACAAGACCACCACATGAAAGCGAAGCTTAAGCTTTCAAAGTTCAGCATGTTGTGTTTTTTCACAGAAATCAAGATGAAGTGTTAGTAATTACACACTAGAGCTCTGCTGTGTGTCGCCATATTAAAAGACATGCATTCTGGGACTTAATCAATGCTCTGTGTGCGACAGCTTCCAATCAAAATTGTGACTACAAAAATACAGCTTATAGATTTTTTTTTCCTAAAAGTTTGATATTTAATGTTAATATATAATTATTCAACATAGCACCAATAAAGATATTTTCATTAACTATATAGATTTGATTGTTGATGTAAGTCTCTCATATTTTTTTTGAAAGTGTTTTAAAGAGTTACTTTTACTAAACACCTAATTACAATCACCATTAAAAATAATGACAGTTACAAAAACACTTTAAAGCACCCAGATCCATTGACGTAATGAAGATTTGTGCTTAACTGGCATGAGAATAATGCAAAACACAATGCAACGTCTTTATGGTCCTAAAAATAGGCTTCATTTTGCAAAATATAATTTAACTTCTCTTTTGTTTTTATTGTAAAATACAACCTAGACTCATTTTCATGATTTCATCACCCAAAAAGGAAGGTGATGTCAAGTTGTTCAGTTGATGCAACAACAGTATTTAGGTTTATAGGCAAAACAATCCATTTATGCATGAATCTCAGGTTTAACTCATAAAATTGATTCTTGTTGAGAAATATCTATAACATAAAACACCTTAAAATAAGAACCAAATGTAAAAAACAAGCTGCTCACAAACATCGGCTCGAGGCCGCGTCCTCCACTACAGCACTGAAAAACAGCTTCAATGATTGAATGAAGACTGGAGCCATTAACAAAATGATGATGGCCTTCTTATTAATCCATTTAGAGAAGGACAGACATCATCAGAGCCGCGTGTGTTCACATGCAAATGACCGAGGGCGGGACGAGCAACGATTACCCAGCATGCCGGCTGAGTGTTTAATTGCAGGTGGCAACGCTCGGCTGATTCAGGGTGTCTGCACTCAGACATTTAGGCCTGAATTTAAGATTTATGTATGTAACTTGCATATAAAATTTCCATCCATTTGGAGTTTTAACATAAATAACTAATAAACTTCATGCATAAATGAAACGGGTAAGAAACAGGTCTGATTTCTGTTATAATGCTGATTATAATAAACTGAATGTGTTTTAAAAACACAAACAAGATATTTTCAAAATGCATTTATTAAAATATGTTCATTGTGAAAATTAATTACATTTATTAAAAGTATGAACATGGTTAAAATACGGCTAGCTGTAAAACAAGCAATGTTTAATTAGTTAAAATGCATGAGGCTGAAACTAATTTGCTAAATATATAAACCTGATTATTGTGCATTTAAAACGTTTAATTTTATTAACAATTAATAATATAATTAATATTAAACACACAAATACAGTATAAATACATTTTAAAACAAAAAAAAATTACAATTATTATAATTAATAATAATAAACAATAATGTTATTGTTTTACAAAATATCAACCACAAAATACTATTATTTGCATTAATATGAATTTATTTAAATTAGATTTTCAAAATTAATTTATTCAAATTGCATAGAATCAACAAAAAATGACTTAACTACTAACAATATAATAAATGAATATTAATAAAAATAAAAGTATATATTTATATATAATAAATATAACAATAATTATATATTACATGATTATTATATTTCACAATTATCACATAATAATAATAATAATAATAATAATGCATTAGACCACAAAAAACAAAAAATCAAACCAAGTGTCATTTGTAACTATTTGCAACTATTTGATTTTATTTAAATTATATTTTCAAAATGCAATTACTCAAACTGCTTAGAATCAACATAAATGCATTCATTGTGAAAATACATTTATTCAGTCAAAAAGTATGAACATGGTTAAAATTTGGCTATGGCTGGGGAACAAGCAATATTCAATTTGTTAAAATGCATGAGATTGAAACAAACTGGATTTATTGATAAATATATTTTGACTGGTTTTACATATGAATGCCTGACAAATATTCATCACATTAAGTTTATTAGTTAGTATTTTTATTGGTATTTATGTATAGTATTTATATTTATTTATAATATGTGACCCTGGATCACAAAACCAGTCATAAGTGTCAATTTTTCGAAACTGAGATTTATACATCATCTGGAAGCTGAATAAATAATCTTTCCATTGATGTATGGTTTGTTAGGATCGGACAATATTTGGCTGAGATACAACTATTTGAAAATCTGGAATCTGAGGGTGCAAAAAAGTCAAAAACTTAGAAGTTGTTTAAATGAAGTTCTTAGCAATGCATATTACTAATCAAAAATTAAGTTTTGATATATTTACAGTATGAAATTTACAAAATATCTTCATGGAACATGATCTTTACTTAATATCCTAATGATTTTTGGCATAAAAGAAAAATGGATAATTTTGACCCATACAATATATTTTTGGCTATTGCTACAAATATACCCCAGCGACTTAAGACTGGTTTTGTGCTCCAGGGTCACATATGGTATTATTAGTATTTATGTTAAAACTATGTCATCCAAATGCATGGAAATTTTATATGCAATTCAAATACACAAATCTTACATTGAGGCCTAAACATTTTTTTTGGAGTTAGCATGGATACCCAGACTCGTGCCTTATTTCAGCGGTTCTCCACCTACCTTCGAAGGCTCTGGCGGCGTCGACGAGGTGAGACCAGTCCAGGCCTGTGGCAGTGTCTGGCAGAGGCATGAGACCCGGGTCGCTGAACTTGGACCGGTCTGCGAGCGAGCCGTCAGAGAACCAGAACTCATCTGAAGAGACGTTCACACACACAGAGAGACAGATCAGTGACACGCATCACACAGCAAACCACCCTCAATCCATCTCAAGAGCTTCCAGCAGAAACACAGTCAGTCCATCTGTCCGGAGGTCAGGAGGGAGTGACAGAGCTGCAGAAAGACCGGTTGAATCGGTCACCTGCTGTCTAATGGTTCCTATTAAAATATTTTAAAGACTTCATCCTCCAACACAACTGACAGCAGAATGAGAGCAAGATCACACTATTCATCAAAGATCTGCTCTCTAGGAAAGTCTTCAAAAATGTGGATGACAGACTAGACAGACACATACATTAGTCTCTTCTCTTCACCAAGGCTGCATTTATTTGATCAAAAATCTAGTAAAATCAGTAAAATTATGAAATGTTATTATAGTTTAAAATAGCTGTTTTCTATGTGAATATTTGTTAAAATGTAATTTACTGCTGCGATCAAAGCTGAATTTTCAGCATCATTACTCCAGTCTTCAGTGTCACATGATCCTTCAGAAATCATTCTAATATGCTGATTTGCTGCTCAAGAAACATTTCTGATTATTATCAATGTTGAAAACAGCTGTGCTGACAAATGCTTTTGTGGAAACTGTGATACATTGTATTTTTCAGGATTCACAGATGAATAGAAAGTTCAAAAGAACAGCGTTTATTTGAAATAGAGATCTTTTTAACATTATAAATGTCTTTACTGCCACTTTTGATCAATTTAATGCATCCTTGCTGAATAAAAGTATTAATTTCTTTAATAGGAAGCATACTGACCCCAAAATCTTTAATTAATATATACATACATTCACATATTTAAATTTTACTTTTAGAAAATATATATATATATATTTTTTTTTAATTAATCATTATGGCACATAATAATTTGTATTGTTATGAATACAATTATTACATTATTATTATTAGATAAATAGATAAAATGAGGGTATATAATATATTTATAGTAATGTATATGGTGTGTTTCATATTGTTTATCATCATTTTTATAGTGTATATGTTATTAGTTACTAGTTTATTAGTGTATATGTCATATATAGATATATATATATATATATATATATATATGAAATTGTATACATTTTATAACTCTAAGCTGTGCTAATACAACTAAGGTGGTGCAAAATAATCAATTAAAATTGTTAAAACAATAAATGGTAAAACAATAGATATGCTGCTCAAAAAAAGAAAAAAAAAAAGTATTTTTAGAGACTCAAGTCACACATCTGCTATATTTAACCACATTCTCTTCTAAGTATACATGCGATGCTGCTTTAAAAGCAAAACAAGGCCCATTACGCAGCAGCACAGTGTTGGACTGCTGTCTCGTCAGTGGATGAAGTCTTAAATGCTGTTATTTGTGGGTTTAGGAGCGGAGCTGCATCAGCCGTCAGGAGCTTCCAAACATGGCCTCATTTTTCAGTCGTCCTTTGAATGCGTCCAAACTTCTCACTGTACATCTCTCTCTCGCCTGATAGACAGGATATGCCATAAACATTTCCATCTCACAAAGAACTGGCTCTGAGAGTGATGTGAGGGAAAACACTGGAGGAAAATGTCTGTCTGAGCCTCAGAGGGATGCAATCTGTCAAATTAGAGCATTCACTAGATGAGCAGGGTGAGGAAAAAATCCAGCAAACTGCTATCTGTCGAAACAATCAGAAATCTATCACGCGTGACAGCAATCAGCCTCCTCGGGCCACTCCAAAACGAATCAGCTCTCACACTCTGATTAAAACTGCTAAATGTGTTCATATTACACATCCTTTAAACCAAATGAGACATGATTGTTTGCTCTGGTGTGCGGAATTATACCTTTATCTGTCATATATTTCATGTGTCACTTGCAGCACATCTAGAAAAGGTTTTCCCCACTATAGATGACCAGTGGCAGGTGAATATCTTAAATTAGGGTTCATGTTGTTGACTCAAAGCATATTTGGAGGCTTAAACCACACTTAATCTGATAACAATATTAGTATAATTAAAATTATTACATTATTTTTATTGTTTCCTATTATTATTACTATTACCATTATTAGTATCAGGGGTGAAAACTCGTCAGGGGTGAAAAAGGTGACAAACTAAACTACCCCCGGGGCTCGCAAAATTTCAAAATCCCTGGTAGCCCTTCGGGCAGGTACTCTTCAGATTTTGGTAGCCCGAAAATTAATTTAAATAGCCCAAATAAAAAAAGACCATAAAAGTCAATCAAAAACATTTTCAATACACAAACATCAAGGAATATCAAGGACAGAGTTTTATTTTACTATTTGCAGGGTATCTGCAAAATTTTTAAAAATCAATGTAAGGCAATTTATGACTGAGTTGCACAAGTAAAATGAACACCGTATGAGTGGGGTTGGACAATATCTATGGTGACATATTAAGCCATAAAATGACATGTTTTACAATTCAGATACAGGTTTTCACAAAAACATAAATCTTATAAAAAGGTATTTCAGCCTTTAAATCATTTTTATGAAAAGGGATAAGTCAAACATATGAATTATTATAGTAATTTAAAACATAAATATTACTGTCTAAATTGATTAGATTTTTAGAAGGCACATTAACTTCTTTCACATTTACAACTCTATGTGTTTGCTGCGTAATATAACATGGGTCGATATGCACAATTGGGCATTGATCTAAACATAAGATAGGCTTTTTGGAAATGCAAATTCATTCTCTGCCACGAGGTGGCGCTTTAAGAGCAGCTGAAATAAAGCGGTTGCCCCGGCAACGGCTGTACACAAGCAGCACCGGGCTCATAAACGCTGCTTCATCAGGCATTTTATAGGCAAGATTAAATGAAAATGCTAACGATACGTTTCTGAGGACAGTCAGTTCCCTTCAGAGATACATTCACATAAAGACATCCGTGCCATGTTTTGACTTTAAAACGAGCAGCGCTCATTTTTATTCAATGACATCATTGCCTTTTGAAGTTTAGTCCAGCCATATCGTGATTCTTGCCTTTCCACCCCCAACTGTAAGCAGGCCCGTAGCCAGCTATGAGGCCACCGAGGTCCGGACCTCGGTAGATTTTTCATGTTCAAAAATAAAATTTGTTCTCTGAATGACTAATTTGCTGTTAAACTCCTCATATGAATGTCTGCATGACATGTATAATTCAGTTTGTGATGCAGTTGGTAAGAATGTTTAGTCCGTGGTCTGAACATGTCGCTGCGAGACGCTGGCGGAGTGAACGAGTCTAAAGAGAGATGTGAGTGGATCTGGCAACACAGCCTCCAGCTATTATAAGCGTTTTTGGACTTGTCTTTTTCACTTAATTTGACACTTCAGAAAGTTAATAAAGTAGGACGTTGCAGTTTAGGGGCAACGATATCTTTATCTTATCTTAATTGTAAAAGATTTTAAATAATTTTGGTTTATTTTTATATATATATTTTTATTTAGTTTTTGTTTGTTTTAATAGCAATATCTGGCAACACTGATCGCCGGCACTTAAACTGACAGTAATCAGAAAAGCCAATGGACAGGTTTTTACATTAAGTAAGGCAAACACACACAAAAAAATAAATTAAAAAAATCATGGTATTATCTTTCAGAGACGTTATCAACGCTGTCAAAAACAGTAGTATTTAACGCTACTACACAGATCTGTAGAACAAGTAGTTGACAGAATTAAATGAACTACACAAACACTAGCCATGAAGAAGTCTATGCCATGTCATTCAGTATAGGCTAGTAGTTAAATTTTCACAAATCATGCTAAAAATATTCATAAGAGTATTAGACAGTGTTATCAGCTATATGGTTATTAATACAAATTATAACAGTAATATGTATTGTTGCATGAATAATAAACAGCTGATAAAATTATCCACCCCTAACTATAGTAAAGTATTAACAAATTTGATACAATAGGTATGATTTAAAATGATCATCCTCTGAAAACAGAGAAAACATCTTTCACAAACATCTACATGTCTGTCTCTTTTAAAGTGTTTAAAGAAAAAAAGAAAAGGACATAATGTACATTATAGTGTACATAATGAGTTGTATTTGTAGGGGTTATTATAGCTCCGGACCTCACTAATTTTCAAAGCCTGGCTACGGCCATGACTGTAAGACCTCTTGAAATTACAATTGAGACTTTTCTTATACATTTAACTTTTTTAAGGCCTTAAAAACTCCCTGCCTTTTATTTAAGATAGCCCGTCGGGCAGGGCGGTGATACATTTTGGTAGCCCGACTGGAAAACACACAGTTCTGGGACGTCGGGCGGCTACTTGCGACCCTTTGGTAGCACAATTGTTCTCTTTGCAGCAGAGGCTGCATCTGACATGGCCTGGTTTCTTTATTTATTTATTTATTTTTAAAAACTGTGACAATTGAAACACATATTCCTTCCCTTCACATCACGCGGTAATCACCATTTAAACTGGAACACCATAATTTACAGCAGATGCATTCCGTCCGAAATATGGACAGTTGCCTGCAGCGTCTAAAAGTTAGGCTTCAGGAGTGAGATTGGTTGGATGAGGGAAAGAACATTAAGGTAAGCCAATCAGAGGCAGAGTAGGGCGGGTCCATTCCTTTGCCAACAGGGGGGAAAAAAACGCTACAGGTCACGTGACACAGATGACTCGCAGATACGACGACGACCCCCCCCCCTCCCCCACCCCCAATTTTTTTTTTAACAGATCTACACGATTCACGTGAATGACCTATTTCAAGGTGAAAACGGCGAATTTCGCAGAAAGGTGACAAGTTTGCACCCCTGTAGTATTATTATTATTCAAAAAGTAAGAAAACAACAATTAATAATTAAGACAATTCTATAAAAATTAATAAAACAATGTAATTAGTTAATATTAAATGTATATATACACAATATAAAAATATTAATATATTTGATATAATAATGTATAAAAATGGAAATATAATACTAATAAAAAAACAATAAATATGATTGCATTAAACCACAAAATATCAAACTAAATATTTTTTTGTTTTTAAATAATAATAGCACAAGCACACTTTTCATGATAATAAATATGCTGTTTAAAATGAAGATAAAAAGTATTTTTAGAGACTTAAGACACCCTTAAAAATCAGATGATAAACATTATTATAATAATATTTATTTTATTGTTAAAATGTTTTCTTCCTCGCAATTAATATATACATAAAAATATAATATGAATACAGAAAATATGAATATATTTGTATTTTAGATTTATTATAATAATAACTGCTATTCATAATAAAATAATAATAAACAATAATATATTATTTATATAAATATATACAATATATAATGTTTTTGTATTATAATAATACTATATATTATTAATATAAATTATATTGCATCAGACCATAAAATATCAAACCAAGTGTCATTCATTAAAAAATAATAGCACAAACACAATTTTCAATTAAAAACTTCCATTTCAAGTAAAACAATGATGTGTTATTCTGTTATTATTAGATGCAATAAACATGTCAACAGTTTAACTAAACTTAATTTTAAGTTGTCATGACATAGTAGATGGTTGTTTAGGTTAATGTACACTAAATTGTTTCTTGTGGCAGTGCTGGAAACGCAACTAACTTCAAACATCCACTAAAAATCACCAAAACACCAATATGTAAATTTAGTTCAGAGAAAGAGAAAAAATCCTGCAGCATCTCAGCAGATACAGACTCATAGTTTGACATTTTGTTATCTAATACAACAACATTCAGCTATTTATAAGTGTGACTTAAGTTTCCAAAATGCCTTCCCATATGCAATGCTGTAAAAACACAGATCCTGACGGCTGTGAAGGCAAGTGGCTGTGACCGGTGTCTTCTCTGTGCACTTTAGCCATGACATTTTCTTCTTCCTGCTTTTTAATTAAGGACACCATATAAAAGGAGTCACGCTGCGTTGGGTCACACACACTCCTGATGGAGGTGTAACTGCCTCTCTGGACAGAAATCCTCCTGTCTGTCTCACTGCATGAGGCTGAAACACACTGAATGTTTACAGACGACAGCTGCTGCTGCAATCTAATTCATGCTGCTCTTCATATGGAAAAAACTCATCAGCATTTACTCTTCAGCATGCTGTTTCAAACCTATATGGTTTTTCTTCAACACACAAGAAGAAATACAGTGACCAGTGGATGTCAAGCTCCGAATCTGTTCAATAATGCATCTGTGAAATCTCATATGTGCATATCCAGACTTGCTGTGTGAAGAGAGTGTCTCGCTTCTCACTAAACAACTGCTAAGTGATAAGTTAGATATGCAAAAGCATGCAATGAGATTTAAGAGCTACAGTGAAATGATTTTAAGACTTAAAATATACTACTGTTCAAAAAGTTTGGGGTCAGTATGATTTTTTTTAAAGAAATAAATAATTTCCGACTGCATTCCCATTTAATCCAGCATATTAGATGAGCTTTGTGCTTGCCTAGATAAATGATAGACATAAATGATGAATATACCTCCAAACTAGACGAGTAAAGTTTGATGACAAACTTTGTTTCTGGCTTGATAAAACGTGGTCTGAAAGTTTAAAATAAATTTGAAAAGCCTGAAGTTTGAAAGCTTGATGGTTTTACTCAGAGAAAGTACAAAAATAAATATTAATATTTTAACACTTTGTAAACATTTATCATACAAAAACACAAAAGCTGTGTAGCCTTTAAGCTGATAACAGAGATGGAAGGATAGAACGATAGATAAAAAGAATGATAGAGCAACATAGATAAGAACAAAAGAACGATAGACAGAATGATAGAATGATAGATAAAACGATAGACAGAACAATAGAATGATAGAACGAAAGAACGATAGATAGATAGATAGATAGATAGATAGATAGAACGACAGAACGATAGATAGAATGAAAAATAGATAGACAGAACGATAGATAGAATGATAGATAAATAGATAAAATGATAGACAGAACAATAGAAAAAATAGAACGACAGAACGAAAGAATGACAGAACGATAGATATAGATAGATAGATAGATAGATAGATAGATAGATAGAACGATAGATAGATAGAACGATAGATAGAATGATAGATAGATAGAACGATAGATAGATAGAACGATAGATAGAATGATAGATAGATGGAACGATAGATAGAATGATAGATAGATGGAACGATAGATATAGATAGATAGATAGATAGAACGATAGATAGATAGAACGATAGAATGATAGAACGATAGATAGATAGATAGATAGATAGATAGATAGATAGATAGATAGATAGAACGATAGATAGATAGATAGATAGATAGAACGATAGATAGATAGAACGATAGATAGAACGATAGATAGATAGAACGATAGATATAGATAGATAGATAGATAGATAGATAGATAGATAGATATAGATAGATAGATAGATAGATAGATAGATAGAATGATAGATAGATAGAACGATAGATAGAATGATAGATAGATAGAACGATAGAACGATAGATAGATAGATAGATAGATAGATAGATAGATAGAACGATAGATAGATAGAACGATAGATAGAACGATAGATATAGATAGATAGATAGATAGATAGATAGAACGATAGATAGAATGATAGATAGATAGAATGATAGATAGATAGAACGATAGAACGATAGATAGATAGATAGATAGATAGATAGATAGATAGATAGACAGAACAATAGAATAAATAGATAGAACGACAGAACAAAAGAACGAAAGAATGACAGAATGACAGAACGATAGATAGATAGACAGACAGACAGACAGACAGACAGACAGATAGAACGATAGATAGAACGATAGAACGATAAATAGAACAATAGAACGATAGACAGATAGATAGAATGAAAGACAGAACGATAGATAGATAGATAGAATGAAAGACAGAACGATAGATAGAACGATAGATAGATAGATAGATAGATAGAACGATAGATAGATAGATAGATAGATAGATAGATAGATAGAACGATAGATAGATAGATAGACAGACAGACAGACACAGATAGATAGTCAGACAGACAGGTAGACTCACTCTTGAGGTTGGAGGTGGGCTGGCTGAGGCTGATGCGGGGGGGCAGGGTGCTGTGGTAGGGTGGGGTGCTGCTGAAGAGGATGTCGTTGGGCATGGCCTGGTCCAGCATGGAGCTCCGTGAGCTGGCATAGGATGAGCCCTTCCTGTTACTGCACACGCTCTCATCCGAAAGAGTCCTGTACAGGGACCGCCGCGGGGACAGGCTGCCCGCCACAGACGCCTGACAGAAAACACACACAACGTCAATCACAGATAACTCCAGAAAACTGAGACTTTATTTGATTTCATTGGTAATAAACACATAGACATACAGCCAAACCAAAATTTATTCAGACACCTTCAAAATTTCTCACATTATCACAGTTTATTTGCTATAGTTTAGAAAATATGACAAGAACTCAAACTGTCTCAGAACAAATTCATCTTGATAATCACAAATGAATTAGTCAAACCAAAATTTGTTCAAGATTTCTCACATTATCACATTATATTTGCTATAGCCAGAGGTGCACATAAGTTTTTCAGCCTGGTTCTCATAAGAGAACCTGGAGATTTGGTTTGGTCCTCACACTGCACATTGTATGACCCATTAAATATAACTATAAAAAATAAATAGTAGTGATAATATTATTGCACTTTATTTATTTATTTATTTTTGAATAAAATAATAAACAAAATAAAGTGTGATAATACTATGACATTTTAAAATAAAAAAGGATTATTAAATACAAATACAATTATTTTACAGTAAACTTAAAAATAAAATGCTAATATTTACTACTTTTTCTTTATAAAAAAAATTATATAAAATTTATTTTTCCAAAATAAATATAAATAAATATAAATATAAATAAAGTTTATATATATATATAAACATGAATTTTCATCATTTTCAAACTTAAAATTAGCAGGCTTTTATTTTGGCGGGTTGCCGGCAAGTAAGTATATGCGCTTCCGGGTTTAGCGCTGCCGACTGAAGACCATCAATGAATGAAATATCACAGTTTTGCATTGTGATTTGAAAATGGCAGTGGGTAGTCTAGATTTCAGCTTTCAGTTTGAGTGAAAATCTTATAAAGTACAGTTTGTCGATCTAAAACAGTAATTGTGCATTAACAGCTGTCAACCACGTCAGTACGCAAATGTACTTTCTGAACCTATTCACACCGTGCATTTTTTATTTTGGTCGCACATGCGGACCACTTATGTGCACCCCTGGCTATAGTTTAGGAAATGGTAATAAAGTATGACAAGAACTCCAAGTTAAACTGTCAGAACAAATTCATCTTGATAATCACAAATGAATTAGTCAAACCAAAATTTATTCAGACACCTTCACTCTTAAAAATAAAGCTTCCAAAAGGGTGTTTTTGCAGGGATGCCATAGAAAAACCATTTTTGGTTCCCCAAAGAACCTTTCAGTGAACAGTTCCTAAAAAAACATTTTGAAGAACATTTTAAAAATCTAAAGAATCTTTTTCTGACTATAAAGAACCTTTTCTGCATTTGAAATTTTTCATAGATGTTCAAGGTTCTTCACAGAACCACTGATGCCAATAAAGAATTTTTAAGAGTGCTCAACATTTCTCACATTATCACAGATTATTCACTATAGTTTAGAAAATGGTAATAAAATATGACAAGAACTCAGAGTTAAACTGTGTCAGAACAAATTCATCTTGATACTGTCAGATAACTTTGATAGAAAGGTATGCAACAAAACATGGTCAGGTCAAAGTATCAAATAACATTTTTGGTCCCAAATTTGATCAGTTTTACTGGTAGTCCACTGGTAGTCCAATTTTTGGGTATAATTATGTTTCAGTTTACTTTGCTATCCTCACTTACGTAAATGAACTATAGTGTCCTGCACTCACGAGTAAAAAATGATCAAAAATGATATCTGCTATCTGAATCATTTTTGGTTTGACTGTACATGTGCAAACAAAGTCCCAGAATAGTCCCAGTGTTTTCCTATCTTTCCCAGCAGGACGCGGTTAGTAGGTTTGTTTTGGACCGAACGAATGGAAAATCCTCACTGTCTTGTGTCGTTAAACAGCAGGATGTTATATATAAAGCCTGTTCTTTATCTGCACTGCCGAGGAACGGAGAAAGAGTGCTGCTGTTCTTCCGCTTGTGACTAAAGCAGAGCCGTATTTGGTCAGCTGGATGAGAGGGGCAAGTGCGGCCCCGGGGCCCGTGCATCAGACAGAGTCACATGTTCACTATCTAGTACGTACTAGTGAGTCTTCCAGTCCATTTGAAGGCATGTGCTTGTCCAAGTGTTCCTGTACTTCAAACAGAAAAGCATGGCACAAGCAACGCCAAGGTTGTGGGTTCGATTCCCATTGAATGCATCAACTGATCAAATAAATAAATGTAAACTTAAAGTGTTGAAGTCAAACACTGGCTGTGTTCTAAAACCTCGTGTATTCTTAACGTCTACTATCTACGTAGGCAGCATAATACTGTAGCTGAAATGGAACATCATAAATTATTTATCTGATTGCTATACACAGGCAACAAGTCCATGCACAATACAAATAAAACTTTTCACATGAATCACACTCGCTCACAAATTATTTCTATGGCCTTGGCATTTTATTAAGTCAACAACATGATATTTTAAAAGCATTAAAACACAACACTATTTTTGTAACACAATATACACTACTGTTCAAAAGCTTGAAGTCAATGTTTTTTTTAAGAAATAAATATTTAGTCAGCAAAGATGCATTAAATTGATCAAAAGTTACAATAAAGGCATTTACTGTATAATTTTATTAAAGATTCCTATTTCAAATAAATGCTGTTCTTTTGAACTTTGTTCATCAATTAATCCTGCTAAATAAAATGTATCACAGTTTCTACAGAAATATGAAGCAGTGCAACTGTTTTCAACATTGATAATAATCAGAAATGAGCAGCAAATCGGCATATAAGAGTGATTTCTGAAGGATCATGTGATACTGTAGACTGGAGCAATGATGCTGAAAATTCAGCTTTGATCACAGAAATAAATTACACTTTACAATATATTCAAATAGAAAACTGTTATTTTAAATTGTAATAATATTTCACAATTTTACAGTATGTTTTAACAAATAAACACACCCTTGGTAAGCATAAGAGACTTCTTTTAAAACATTTAAAAATCTTAATTACACACTGCCTTAAGATGGCGCCTAGATAGGGAGCTCATTAGGTCTTTGAACAGACTTATAGTCTTACATATCAAAAATATCTCTCGACTGGCATGAGGACAAAGTTAAACGTGTACCCATGAGCTAAATGGTGCCAAAGCTATTTAGATACATTGTATATGTTTTCCATTCAGAGCGTGAGCCAGAGGAAGCTGGTTCATTCCCAGGCGGAGCTGCTTGATCCTGTTGGTTTTATATATAGCACACAATACGTCTTCCACTATTTGAAACTTGATCAAAAACATCAGTTTGCTGCATTGCCATCACTGCAGGGAAAGCAGATGTCATGGCACACGGGATTCAGTAGAGCTAAAAGCCTCCGGTTTTCACTTCCTTTAGACCAGTATCCCACTCAAATCCCATCGCTCAACCATGAACCAGCCTCAAAGAGCTCTTTCTCTGGCCTCTTGCACACACACAACTTTATAAGACTACATCCAGTCTGGTCCTCTCGCATCAAACAAGCAGCTTCCATAAAAATATAAAGAGAGCGGGCTTTAGTACGGCTCGTGTGTACGTTACTGCAAATACAGGCAGTCTGAGATATTACACAACTCACTGTTATAACTCATCTGGAAAAAAGTCAAAAATTTGGAAAAATTATTTTTTTAAAATGCTTTTGATATTCTGGTAAATTCTCTGATATTCTGGTCTCTGGTTTCTTGGGTTCCTCATTTAATGTATTTTTTTAAATTACTTTTAAATTTTTATTTTATTTTATTATTACTTTTTTTTATTTTTTGCAAGATTTAAAATAGTCTTAAAATGTGATAAATGTATTTTTAAAAGTGAAAATATTCCTCAAAATTAATAACTGCAAGCATAATAATTAGAAATACATACATATTAATATAAATATTTTACAAATTTTAATATTAATAAATAAAAATTAACAAATAATTATATCCTAAAATAAACAATTACAATAAGTATTTTAAAAATAAAACAATTAAAATAAAATACTTTAAAAATATTAAATATTTTATCTGCACGTTGTGTGATCATTAATGAACCAGTGTTATTTTAGCATTATTTATATACTATTATAGTTTTAGTTATAGCTTTTATTTTTATATTTCTAGTTTCCAATTTAATTTTTAGTAATTCTGTTATGTGCTTTTTTATTAGGTCTTTTTTGGTTATTACCATTTAGGATTTATTTATTTTCATTTCAGTTTTAGTTTATTTATTTCCAGTTTTAGTTTATTAATTTATTTCCATTATATACCAGTTAGTAATATTAGTCCTTCAAACTAAACTTATTTCAGTTATTTGCCAAGTCAACATCTCAACATTTTGTAGTTTTTCATCTAATATTTATATTTTATCTTAGCTTTATTTTAATTAACAAAAATGTTTTCAATGGTTTTCTTTTAGTTAACAATAAAAACCCTGCTGTGAACATTTTAAATTACATTTTAAACTCTATCATATTCAAATATTCAAACAGAAACAGTTATTTTTAAAATTATAACAATATTTCACAATATCAACAATATTTTTGTTCAAATAAATGCAGTCCTAGTGAGCAGAAGAGATTTCTTCAAAAAAATCCTAATTATTCCAAACTTTTGACTGGTAATGGATATATTATTGAGACTCTCTTTAATGAGATAAAAACACTTCAGAGATGCACAATCAACAAAAACAACAGAATAAAGATCTTAAATAGTGAGGGTCTTTTTTCACCAGTTTTATCATCTGAATCACCTCTAATCAGTGAGCGATGATCATCACTTGGCTGTGTTCAAATAAAACCATAGGACAGAATCATGAAAGTATTGAAAATATGAATCTGTTCAGAACAGACTCTGATCCCTGCCATGTTGCCATTTCCCCTAAAAAAAAAAAAAAAAAAAAAAAAAAAAAAAACCCAAGCCGCCACCTTCCCTGTGCCTGTGCTCCTCTACAGCGGGTTTACCACTCACTTCTCCTGCTCTCAGGCTGGTATTTCCACTGAGAAAGAAAAACCAGATTGACAATGTTTTCCATTATGGCTCACGCTCCACAATGGCAGGTCTGTCTCTGAGGGGCTGCGTGGCCTTTAAAACAAAAAAACCCTCCGCTGGAGAGTCTGACAAAATCTGTCAAAAACTTTTGCTTTTCTATGTACAAAATAAACAAACTAATGTTATATTACATAATGAAACATTCTAATATGTTCTTCTAACATGTTTAAAATGTACAGAAATGTACAGAAATGCTATTGAATGGTGTATAGTAATGCAGTTAACCCTTTGACCTAAAATATTTACTTGAAGATTAATATGAAGTTAATATTTCAATAAATTAACAACACTTTTGCATGTTCATGGCAGGGTTATTATTGATAACTAAAACTAAAAAAACAATTACTAACATTTTTGTTAACTGAAATGAAAATGATAAAACAAATATTTGCCAAAAAATTTCAACTACACAATAATTAGAAATGTTGACTTAACTGAAATAAATTTAGCTTGAAGCACTAAAATAAAACTGAACAAAATCTTAAAAATAAATGTTAAATGTTAATGTTAAAACAAAAACTAATAAAATTGGTGAAAGCACATAAATTCACTAAAAATTTAAAAAGCTAATTTAAAATATTAATATTTTCAATTAAGAAAACATAATATTTTGAAATATTTAAAATAACAAAAATATGATAATTTACATAAAATACTAAAATATTGGTTAATGATCACACAGCACACAGGTAAACAAAATTTCATCTTTTTTGAATTAAGCATTTTTAAATTAATTATTGCAAATGTACATTTTTAGGATTTGAATAATTATTCATTAAAATAAAAAAAATATATAACATTAATGTATAATATTAATATATGTGACCCTGGACCACAAAACCAGTCATAAGTGTCAATTTTTTGAAATAGAGATTTGTATATCATCTGAAAGCTGAATAAATCAGCTTTCCATTGATGTATGGTTTGTTAGGATCGGACAATATTTGGCCGAGATACAACTATTTGAAAATCTGGAATCTGAGGGTGCAAAAAAATCAAAATACTGAGAAAATCGCCTTTAAAGTTGTCTAAAAGAAGTTCTTAGTAATGCATATTACTAATCAAAAATTAAGTTTTGATATATTTACGGTAGGAAATTTACTAAATATCTTCATGGAACATGATCTTTAGTTAATATCCTAATGATTTTTGGCATAAAAGAAAAATGGATAATTTTGACCCATACAATGTATTTTTGGCTATTACTACAAATATACCCCAGCGACTTAAGACTGGTTTTGTGCTCCAAGGTCACATATTTATAATTATTTCTAACACTTATGTATGCAGTTATAACAACTATCAATTCAGAAGCTGCACAGAATATATTTGCATTTCTAAAAATGCATTTATCACATTGCAGGACAAATAAAAACAATAAAAAAAGCATTAAATGAGAGATCCAAGCAACCACAGACCAGACTATCAGAGACTTTCAGAGGACTCCACCTGCAAAAAGAGTGCTGTTAGAGAAGTGCAGATGCTCAGACAGTTGAGGTCTAAGCACAAGAAGCACAGATGGTGGTCAGTGCCTGAGGTGTAAGGTATATGATATCATGCTGTCAGCTCTGAAGAGCCTCAGCTCCCCCTGAGAGCACAATGACCCGTCTGCAACGCCACACAGACCGCTAAAAATAGGGCATTGTGCATCTACTCCGGCCCTTCCCGCCAGATAACGGCCGGTGGGAGAGACGCGGGAACTCCGGAGAAACAGACGCTCCTCCAACTTCCTCCCGTTAATCCACAACACGAAGGGAAAGCAGACGCAGCGAGAGCCAAACAGAATCTGTCCGCGTGTTATCGTGTCTCTGGCTGATAACACACACACACGTTTGTTCAGCCCTCATTCACTTCACACGCTGAGGTTATCAGCACTACAGAGAGAGACACGGCTCAGGCTGAAACCACATTCACATACTAATCACCGCTAACGGAAGAGCATTATTTGACAACAGAAAGTGCATGTGAACTTAATACCACGGTATGGAATGATTACCATATTCATATACTACAGTATTTAACATGGTACTCTGATGGTACACGTCCAAAAATAACTATAAAAACCATTATTACTATGATACATCAATATGCCAATATGGTATTACTATTGCTAATATCTTGAATAAAAAAAAGCATTAAAATGAAAGTATTACATTAAAACCACGGTATTAAACTAAAAAAATTTGCTATGTTACTATTACTACATCAAAAAAATGTACTAACGTTATATTATGATGCTGTGCATTAAAAACATGGTATTACTATAGCAAATGTAAAAAAAAAAAAAAAAGAAAAAAAAAAAAAACACACTATACCACAGTGAACCACAGTACTGATGTTGAAAAAAATCAATGCATTACTATAGTATGACAAAAAAACAAGTTATTACTATGGTAAAAACAAAACAAAATATGGCATTATCACGGTAAATGTCCAAAAACACAGTACCATCAAGG
>JAFVLL020000761.1:32500-39795 GCA_021397915.2 Tor tambroides
TAGATAGATAGATAGAACAACAGAACGATAGAACAATAGATAGATAGGACAACAGATAGACAGATAGATAGAACGACAGAACGATAGATAGACAGATAGACAGACAGACAGATAGATAGATGGATAGATACAGACAGATAGACAGAAAGATAGACAGACAGATAGATAGACGGACGGATAGATAGATCGGTAGATAGAGAGATAGATAGACATAGATAGAACAACAGAATGATAGAACCATAGAACAATAGACAGATAGATAGATAGATAGACAGATAGATAGATAGATAGAACGACAGATAAATAGAGCGATAGACAGAACGATAGATACAGACAGACAGATAGATAGACAGAAAGATAGACAGCTATATAGATAGATAGACGGACGGATGGACGGAAGGACAGATAAACAGACAGACAGACAGACAGATAGACAGATAGATAGATAGATAGATAGATAGATAGATAGATAGACAGAAAGATAGACATACATATAGATAGACAGACGGACGGATAGATAGATAGGTAGATAGAGAGATAGATAGACATAGATAGAACAACAGAATGATAGAACCATAGAACAATAGATAGATAGATAGAATGACAGATAAATAGACAGAGCAATAGACAGAACGATAGATAGAACGATAGATAGATACAGACAGACAGATAGATAGATAGACAGATAGACAGAAAGATAGACAGATATATATAGATAGACGGACTGAAGGACGGATAGATAGATAGATAGATAGATAGAATGACAGAACGATAGATAGAACGATAAAACGATAGACAGATAGATAATCATCTCAATGTTGAAAGCGGCCAAATTGACCTAAATTCATCCTGCATAAATGAATACCATTCTTTTTCCCACTAACATCATCATGATCTAGAAAAAAAAAGATCTACACCATGACTCTCCAGAAGCAGAACCAGAATATTAAAAGAAAAGCAGAGGTGGCTCAATCGCTTCCCCTCCAGGATCCATTTGGAGTCCAGTGGGCAACACCGATCTTCAGTGTGGAACAGTACAGTCCACAGGGATCGGACATCAGCATACAGATCAATAATGAGAAGAGACACATGCCAAGTATATTACGTCTGCACGTTTACAGAGCTGATTTCACACAGAACTCACTTCGATCAAGCTCTGTTAATCTACCGACAGTTCTTTCTAGGCCTTGGTGATTCTCGGATCGATAGAGGAAAGATTCACTTTGATCTGTAATCTATTGCAGACAGTTTTTCGTCCTTGAAAACTGGAATTACTTGATGATTGTGCCAGCGGAGAGATTAATTGGATAAAAAGAAGTGAGAGACCTTCGCTGCTGGCTAAATTCAGCCTCGGAATAGATTGGTCTCTCCTGGCCTTTTAAACCAGACGCTTAATGAGTCACACTGGCACAAGCTTGGAGGGCAAGATTAAATTTAATCAAATCTAAGGCCCAACCTAATTGTTCGCATTAGGAAATTACAATACAACTCTTTTTAGACATAGTTTTACTTGAGTGCTTCACACGCTCTAGAGATTTCGAGGTCCTGAGTATGTGGTAATGGCAAATGGTAAATTGAATTAAACAACAAACAACTCTCATATGAAGTGTCTTAATGTTGCTTTTAGTGACTCAAACAATTAACTCCTAAATAAACCAATCATACCAGCAGACGCATCGCATTCCACACACTCACCCACACTCAGACTGAATCGGGGGCTCGTCCGGGATTGTTTTGTCATCGGACCTCTTATGGCTGTGTGTGCGTGCATCAGTGATGGGCCCTGGCTCCTGGCTTCTGTGGGGGACTGTCTGGACTCTGGAAGGCTCTGGAGAAGATGTGTGCTTGAAGCTGTGGGGTAAGGGGCTGCCGGAGCGGTAGGAGCCGCTGGCCAGCGGACATGGGATAGAGCAACATGAGACCCAACCATCAAAACAACATGAAATGAGTTCCTACACTCTTAAAAATAAAGGTGCTTCATGATGCCATAGAAGAACCTTTTTTGTCTAAATGGTTCCATTAAGAACTTTAACATCTGAAGAACCTTTCTGTTTCACAAAAGGTTCTTTGTGGTGAAAGAAGGTTCTTCAGATTCTAAAAAGCTAAGAAAAAGATGGTTCTGCAAAGATCCTTTGACTGAATAATTCTTTGTGGAAACAAAAATGGTTCTTCTATGGCACTGCTGTGAAGAACCTTTCAAGTCCCTTTATTTTTAAGAGTGTATACTGTTTAATTTAAACACTGGTGGTTAGATAAAGAAGGGAAATAGTCCAGTGTTGGGGAGTAGCTAGCTACAAGTAGCGACGCTACTAGCGTAACTACATTTTTCAGTAACTTTACAGTAGCGACGCTACTTTTAAAACAGTGTAGCTTTTTCTGTAGCTAACTACTTTTTCCAGCAAGTAGCGATGTAGCGCGACCAAATGCTACTTTCCGTTTTTGCTTTCTGACAAGTCTCGAGCCTGTAATGCATTGAAGCTTCGCAGCATCTTCTTCTGACTAGATCACAAACTAAATCTGATCATTACCGCCATCTGTTGTGATATGACACATCAAGCGGCTTTACAGTCTGTCTACCAACAAGAGATCATCTGATGATATTGCAAAGGATGTACAGGAGTGGATATTTCACATGAATCAACTGTAGTTTATGCAAAACAAAGATTAAAATGCGGTCTATGTCGAAAACTTAAAGCATATAGGAGGTGAATAATAGCCTTTTTAAACTGATTAATTTTCCTGCTTTATTGCACTCTATATCAAATGTCTATTTTACAATGAACGTCATAATATTATCTGTCCCCCCACAGCTTTGTAGTGAACACTAATCGAACAGAAAATAAAATCGCGATATAGTAGTGTGCTATCATTTGGCAAAGGATGGTTGCGGCGGGAGTGCAGTGTTCACGCTGATGATTGACGTCTCCATTCACAGTCAGTAAATACTGCATGTGCTGTGAGTTTAACCTGCTTATTTTACGACTCCTATGTATCCAGTTTAAGTTGCATACATTTTGTTCTGGCATTGATGTTACGTTTGCAGCAGTTTTGCACTCAGTCAGTTTGAAGTAATATAACTATATAACTATATTTTATTATTGTGTGTATCAGATACAATATCAAATGATTGGGACACTTTTTGTCATTGAAATGACAAAAGTCATTAATAATGATAATAATAATAAAAAATTGAAAGTAGTTTCAATGTAGCTAGCTACTTTTTGATAGTAACTTGTAGTGTAGCTAGCTACTTTCTCAGAAGGGTAGCTTGAATGTAGCTTAACTACTTTAATTTACGAGTAGCTTGGTCAAGCTACAGTTTCAGAGTAGCTTCCCCAACACTTAGGTATACTTGTGCTCAGTGGCATTTTTAGGGAGTTCTCACTACTGCTTCATTTCAGGGTCAGAACTGAACATGGAGACAAAAAGCCACAAGAACACGCAGCGGGTGAAAATAAATAAGAGAGTACTCTGACCAATGAGAGTGCAGTTTTACTCACATGCAACTTGCCTAAACACATTTTGGTATGCCTTAAAATGTTGTCCTGTAAACCAAAAAGAAAATGCAACATTGTAACAATTAAAGACCCTGTTTTGGAACAAAGCAAATTATCTACAGGTCTAAAAAGTCTTTAAAGTGCTCCTATTATGCCATTTCGAATACTGGCTTTCAAGCCGTGTGCAATGTAGCTGTATGTGAATGTAAACAATCTGCAAAGTCTGCTGCATTACTAGATTTAATAGGGAAGCTGTGAAAACAGGAGTAAAACAAACGATAAACAGTTTAATGTAAAGGTTGTTGGACTCGATATAGTGTTCCTTACAAATTACCACAGATCCAGTGGTCCACAGATATTGATACGCAGCCAGGAATCATGTTTCCTGACATTAATTGCACCTGATTTCGACACCGGGGAAATACATATAGCTAATTTGCCTGTGAATGCATTTTGTAAATACAAGGTTGGTCTAAATAAAAATATACCTCAGACAAAATAAAAAATATACCTTAGATTTCTTGTCAAATCTATTTGTACAGTCACTCGCAAATCTATTATTGGAGACTCCCAAAACAATATTAGGAACCTAAAAAATGGCTTAACAGGGGCACTTTAAAGTAATTAGATCAATCCTATGAACGATCCCTTGGGCTTCCGTTTAGGAAACAGTGGGTGAATTCTGCAATGACAGCGCTCTGTTCGGGCATCTTCTGAAATGCATTCACAAGACAAACATGCACTCAAAAACACACACATCTGAACTGACAACATGCCTATGAGCAGGACCCTGACCTTTCTACAACAACATGACAGCTGCCATTCTCTCCGGTCCATCTCAAAGAGACTTCTTACCATTTTTCTGCCTTTTATGTAACAGTCTATGCTTACAAGTGTTTAGTTTACATAAGAAGCTCTAATAATACTCTTTAAAGTCATGTACTTTTGAAATCCCACTTATCTATGCATTTGAAAACAGCTGGTTCTGAAGAACATAAGAACAGTCTGAACATAATAGAAAGTAATTTGACAATTTTGCTGATGATTTTCCTGAATTGCTCTGCAGTGCAAAACAAAGCAGTTTCACTGTATGGATGGCAAATAACCCTATATGTCTACATTTAAGTGTTATACGCAAAACCATCTATTTTCAAAAACATTTTCTATTATCCCATGTTATCTCCATTACACAACTCCCATGATCATTGTGTACAATGCAAATAATGACTTGAATGCAAATTAAGACAAATGTAAATTTCTTTTCCATTATGCAAAAAGGGGATTGGATCTGCTACTTGGAAACAAGCTTAATTGACCTGGAATCACTGGAATTAATTTTTTTGTTAAAGAAATGAATATTTTTATTCAGCAAGGATGCATTAAACTGATCGAAAATTACATTAAAGACATTTAAAATATTACAAAAGATTTCGGTTTCAAATAAATGCTGTTCTTTTGAACTTTCTGTTCATCAAACAATCCTGAAAAATATAATGCATCACATTTTCCACTAAAATCCGTAGCAGCACAACTGTTTTTAGCACTGATAATAATCAGAAATGTTTCTTGATCAGCAAATCGGCATATTAGAATGATTTCTGAAGGATCATGTGACACTGAAGACTGGAGTAATGATGCTGAAAATTCGGCTTTGCATCACAGGAATAAATTACATTTTACAATATATTACAACAGAAAACTGTTCTCTGGAACTGTACAAATATTGCACAATATAAATACTGTTATTGCATTTTTGATCAAATAAATGCAGCCTTTGGGAGCATAAGAGACTTTTTTCCAAATATGATCTGAACCACCCCAAACTGAACTTGTCAAGCTTTTAGCATCTTTAAAATGATAACACAAAGTCAGCGTTAGCAGTTTAGATGTAAAAAGTCTGCAGACCTGTTATTAAAAAGCAGCATTCCTCTCTCTCCAAAGTGAATACACAGCTGGATATGTAAAAAGTCCAGACCACAAAATACTCACTTAAACAGCTGCACCCAATTAATTGTGTGTTTGTTAGTGTGTAACTGGAAGAATATGCAGATATTTATAAACAATAACTGATAGCAGACTGGAAAGTGCACATTTTCTGCTGTTAGCATTCCACAGTGGAAATCCAGCCAGCAGGCTAATCAATAATGTTGGCAAAAACATTATCCGAACCTAATCAACCAGGAAACATTTGATCCATTCAGCCACAAGCTACAAATCTGACCTATATACATTCTCATTAGTAGTAGTCGACCGATATTGTTTTTTTGACTGCCGATGCCAATATCTTGGAGATCCAGGTGGCCGATGGCCACTATAATTTTATTTATTTTAATTCATATTTAAATTTGAAATCATTTGAAAATGGATTAAAAATAAAATGTGTAAAATAAATATACTTATACTTTAGATGACAAAGTATTTTTCACAAATAAATAAATATTTAATAAAAATATAATTAAAAAGGAAGTAAATACTGTAACCAACAGGGCTCTCTATGGTAGGCTATTACTAATAATATAAAAGCAATCATTACAATACTTTCTTGTATACATTTTAATTCCTTTGTTTAACAGTTCTATATGATTATTAGACAGACTTCTATCCGCGTTAGACAGAACTGTTAACGATGACAGCGAACAAGAGATAGAATGTCATAATAAAAGTCTGTCAAAAGGCTGTCAAAATAAAAGTACAAACACATTGGCCAAACAGAAAAACTTATCAGCCGATGTGGATATTTGAAAAATGCCAAATATCAGCCGATATATTATAAGCATCAGCTCTCTCTCTCTTTTGCTCACCTAGAATGAGATGAGTTCTCGCTCAGGTCTCCCATACTCCCATCCACAGGTGCATGTCCAGTGGCCAGAGCCGCAGCGTAGCTCTGGGGAAGGTACAACCTGCTGTGGTCCTCTTCTGTGGACCCTTCTTCCGTCAGCTCCGGTGTCCAAGCGTGTCCCGGATCAGATGCCCCGCGGCCCTGGAGCATGACGCGGGAAACGGACGCGCCAGCGACCCCTGGGGTCATGCTACAGGGCGCGGTGTCAATGCCGCTGTCTGTGGAGGCTCCTTTAATGTAGGTGAGACCCAGCATCTCTGGATCCATCAGGTCCCCGGAGCCGAAGTGCTTCTCATCACTGTTACTGCTGGAGGCGTTGCTGGACAGAGTGTTACTGCTGGAGTGGCTGGAGTTCTTATCGCCGCCCTGCTGGAGGATGACACATACCAATAAAATATTAATGGCTTTTTTTGGCAAGACATTGGCATGTTTGCTATCTTTTTAAGCGGCAAACTCACAAGAACTAGTTATATTTTCTTAAACAACAAATATAAATATATGGAAAATAAATAAAAATATAAAAACTTATTATACTAAAAATATCAAACAAATAAATAAATAAATCCATCTGCTGTAGGATGAAAGAAAGGTAAACATGCTAAGGAAACATTAATAATAGGGCAATTTTTTTGGCAAGACATTTGCTATGGCATGTTTATTTTTAAAAATTAAAAGATAAATACAAAAAATGTAAAAATCCATTATAAAAGAAATTATACTAAAGCAACAGCACTGTAATATTTGCGTGGACAAGAAACACTATAACTTTCTTAAAAAAAAAAAAAAAAAGAACACTAATATAAATATATTTAAATAATACTCTACCATAAAATACCACTCCATATAAAAATATAAATAAATACATACATATGAGATAAAACTTACATTGCCAGCATAAGTACCAAAGCTCAATATTTCAAAACACACGCAGAAACCATTTTGATGTGGGTTTAAACATT
>JAFVLL020000761.1:39893-56868 GCA_021397915.2 Tor tambroides
TTTAATAATAATAATAATAATAATAATATCAGTAAATACTAACATTATTGCATTAGAAGACAAAATATCAAACTAAGTGTCATTATTAATTATTTGCATCTATTACATATATATACACACAAAATTAATATCTAAAAATATAACTATATTTTATATAACATACATATAACAACAGAAATATATTACAAATAATTATTATAATTCATAATAATCACATTCTACTAATTATTGTTATCATTATTGTTATTAATTGTAATCATAATAACAATAAATATTAATAATATTGCATTAGACTTCAAAATATCAAATATCAAAAAAGTGTCATTATTAACTATTTGCATTTATTTGATTTTATTTCAATCATATTTGAAATGCATTATTTAAAATGCATTTATTCAAATTGCTTAGAGTCAGCATAAATCTGTTCAATGTGAAAACATTTACATTTATTCAGTTAAAATGTATGAACATGGTTAAAATACGGCTGTGGAACATGCGATATTCAATTAGTTAATGCATTAGATTGGAACAAGCTGGATTTACTGATGAAATATATAAAGCTGGTTATTGTGTATTTAAAACACATTCAGTTTATTAGTACAATTACAGAAATTACATTTATTTCATTTATACATGACTGACGCATATGCATCACATTAAGTTTATTAGTTTATTTTAAAACTATGTCATCCAAATGCATGGGAATTTTATGTGCAATTCAAATACACAAATCTTACATTCAGGCCTGAATGTTTTTTGCCTCAAAACCCAGACTTATGCTGCATTTCAACGCTTCTGCACCCACCTTCAAAGGCTCTGGCGGCGTCGACGAGGTGAGACCAGTCCAGGCCCGTGGCGGTGTCCGGCAGAGGCATGAGACCCGGGTCGCTGAACTTCGAGCGGTCGGCGAGCGAGCCGTCAGAGAACCAGAACTCATCTGAAGAGACACACAGAGAGACAGATCAGTGACACCAATCCACCGTCAATCCACCGCCGAGCTTCCCCTGGGTTTCTACAGACCAGCAGACACACAGTTAGAGCTCAATTCAGTCCATCTGTCGGGAGGTCAGGAGGTCTCTGTAATGAAGGCAGTGGGAGAAAGAGCGGCTGAATCAGTCACCTGCCGTCTTCACCGCATAATGGTTCCTTTTACAAGATCTCAAAGACTTCATCCTCCAACACAACTGACAGCAGAATGAGAGCAAGATCACACCATTCATCTAAGATCTGCTCTCTAGGAGAAAATGTGGACGACAGACTAGCCCACACACAAACACTAGTCTCTTCTGCTCACCAAGGCTGCATTTATTTGATAAAAAATCGTGAAATTGTGAAATGTTATTACAGAGTTTAAAATAGCTGTTTTCTATGTGAATATATTGTAAAATCTAATTTATTCCTGTGATGCAAAGCTGAATTTTCAGCATGATCCTTCAAAAAAAAAAATCATTCTTAATATGCTGATTTGCTGTTCAAGAAACATTTCTGATTATTATCAATGTTGAAAACAGTTGTGCTGCACAGTATTTTTGTGGAAACCGTGATTCACTTTATTTTTCAGGATTCTTTGATTAATAAAAAGTTCAAAAGATCAGTATTTATTTGTAATAGAAATCTTCTGTAACATCAGAAATGTCTTTACTGCTACTTTTGATCAATTTAATTCATCCTTGCTGAATAAAATATTAATTTCTTTAAAAGAAATCATACTGATTCCCAAACTTTCAATTAATATATACATAAATGTACATATTTAAATTTTATGTTTTGAAAATTGTGTTTTACTATGTACTTAATTATTGCACATATTTTAGTATTATTATAAATTATATTGTTATGAACACAATTATTACATTATTATTTGATAAAAATATAGGACATAGTATATTTATAATAATATATATTATACACACATATATATATATATACACATATATATACACATATATATATACATATATATATATATATGTGTGTGTTTTATATTATTTATCATTTTTCTAAATAATTATTAGATCTCAGTATTTGTATATATTATTAGTTACATTATATTATTAGTAGTATACAGTTAGGTCTATATATATTTGGACAGGCATAATTTTTATTATTTTAGCTGCTGACCAAAACATATTCAAGTTACAGTTATATAATGAACATGGGCTTGAAGTGCACACTGAGCTTTAATTTGAGGATATTCTCATCACAATTGGAGGAAAGGTTAAGGAATTACAGCTCTTTAATATGTACCTCCCCCCTTTTTCAAGGGACTATAAGTAATTGGACAGTTGACTCAAAAGCTGTTTCATGGACAGATGTGGGCTATTCTTTAGTTATTTCTACATCAATTAAGCAGATAAAAGATCTGGAGTTGATTCTAAGTGTGTCATTTGCATTTGGAAGCTGTTGCTGTGAACCACATCATGCGGTCAAAGGATCTCTCCATACAAGAGAAACAGATGATTGTTAGGCTTCAAAAACAAAACAAATCCATCAGAGAGAGATAGCAGGAACATTAGGAGCGGCCAAATCAACAGTTTGGTACATTCTGAGAAAACAAGAACACACTGGTGAGCTCAGAAACATAAAAAGACCTGGACGTCCACGGAGGACAACAGTGGTGTATGATTGGAGAATCCTCTCCATGGTAGAGAAAAACCCTTTCACAACATCCAGCCAAGAGAAGAACACTCTCCAGGAGGCAGACGTGTCTACAATCAAGAGAAGACTTCACCAGAGCAAATACAGAGGCTTCACCACAAGCTGCAAACAAGGCCAGATTAGACTTTGACAAAAAACATCTAAAAAAGCCAGACCACTTCTGGAAAATCATTCTTTGGACGGCTGAAATAAAATCAACCTGTACCAGAATGACAGGAAGATACGGAGAAGGCTTGGAGCAGCTCAAAGCATACAGCATCATCTGTGAAACATGGAGCAGTGTGATCATGAGCTGCATGGCTTCAGTGGCTCTGGGTTACTGCTGTTTAGTGATGATGAGACAGAAGACAGAAGCAGCCGGATGAAGTCTGAAGTGTATAGAGATATACTCTCTGCCCAGATTCAGCCAAATGCAGCAAAGCTGATTGGACAGTGCTTCAGAGTACAAATGGGACAGTGACCCAAAACATACAACAAAAGCAACCCAGGAGTTTTTGAAGGTAAGAAAGTGGAATATTCTGCGATGGCCAAGTCAATCTCCTGATTTCAACCCGATTGAGCAGCATTTCACTCGCTGAAGACAAAACTAAAGACAGAAAGACCCACAAACAAACAACAGCTGAAGTCAGCTGCAGTAAAGACCTGGCAAAGCATCACAAAGAAGGAAACCCAGTCTCTGCTGATGATGTCCATGAGTTCAGACTTAAGGCAGTCATTGCCTGCAAAGGATTATCAACAAAATATTAAAAATGAACATTTTATTTATAATTACATTTATTTGTCCAAGTACATTTGAGCCCCTGAAAATGGAGGGGGGGGGGGGCGGGGGTCTGTGTATAAAAATGGTTGTAATTCCTAAGCATTTTATGTTATATTTTTGTTCAACCCCTTGAATTAAAGCTTAAAGTCTGCACTTCAATCACATCTTGATTGTTTTATTTCAAATCCATTGTAGTGGTGTATAAAGGCAAAAGCACAAAAACTCATTCAGTGTCCAAATACTTCTGGATCTGACTGTATATATACCTATATATATATATATAAGCAATATAAATACTATAGAAATAATAACAACATAATAATATTCATATTATTGTTAATATATGTTGTCTTCCACATTTCTCTTGATCCATCCGCCATATTTTATCACCTTCTCTTTTAAGGTACATGCAGTCCTGCGAAATAAGTCATTTTATGCAGCAGCACGATGTTGGACAGCCGTCCCATCAGCAGATGAAGTCTTAAACGCTGTCATGTTTGGGTTCAGGAGCAGAGCTGCAGCAGCCTTCAGGAGCTCCTAAACATGGCCTCATTTTTCAATCAATTGCGTGTGTCCAAACCTCTCATTGTGCATCTCTCTCTCGCCTGATAGACAGGATATGCCATAAACATTTCCATCTCACAAAGAACTGGCTCGGAGAATGATGTGAGGGAAAACACTGGAGGTAAATGTGCCTCTCTCTCTCTCTGTCTGAGCCTCAGAGGGACACAATCTGTCAAATTAGAGCATTCACTAGATGAGCAGGCTGAGGAAAAAAATCAGCAAACTGCTATCTGTCGAAACAATCAGAAATGTATCACACGTGACAGCAATCAGCCTCCTCGGGCCACTCGAAAAACCAGCTATAAATGAATCAGCTCTCACACTCGGATTAAAACTGCTAAATGTGTTCATATTACACATCCTTTAGATTAAACCAAATGAGATGTGATTGTTTGCTCTGGTGTGGGTAATTGTGCCTTCATCTGTCATATATTTCATGTGTCACTTGCAGCACATCTAGATAAGGTTTACCCCACTACAGACAACCGGTGACAGGTGAATATCTTAAATTAGGGTACATACTGTGGACCCAAACCATATTTGGAGACTTAAGCCACACTTAATTTGATAAAAAATGCACTATAATTAAAATAAACTGTAATATTTATATTGTTATTGTTTCCTAATATTATTACTATTAAAAAAGTAATAATAATAATAATAATACAATAATTAATACAATTATATAAAAAAATAAAACAAGTAATGTAATTTATTAATATTAAATTTATATAAATACAAAATAACTGAAGAGACTAGAAAGCGTAGTGCCAGACACAAGCCCAACTCCTAGAGTGCATCAAATCCTATTGCGGTGCTTAGATCCAAAAATGCTTCAAATAACAAAAAACAAATGAGATCCGCACACAAAAAATAGGCCAAACTGCTCTCATAAATTTATTGTCCAGAGGCCACAAATACAGTGCAAAAAGTGCAAAGAGTGCAAAACGTTTTCGGGCTTAACCCTTCATCAGTGCCATGTTTTCAAACATACACCTGCGCATATTTAAAAGACTCATTACTGTAATCATTGTAATATCCTGATCATTGATTTTCAATACATATGGATCACGGGACATATATCACAATACATATAATGAATCCCGAAATTCTACATGATTATCATGTTTCACAGAAAATATCATCCAAAAAATGACCAACTTCACATTATTAATAAAGAATATACATAAAAAGTATATAACAGCATAAATATTGCAATACATCATCAGCAGGTGAATATATAGATATAAACTAATATCAACCAACATTTATAGAAAACTATTAAGAATCAATTCTTCATTCATTCCTAAAGGATGCAAAGTTTTCAGATCAAAGATCCATTTACACTCCCTCTGTAAAAGTCTTCGCTCCATATTTCCGCCTCTACGTGCCTGTATTATATGTTCAATAACCACAAAATTTAAATCTGAAATCGAATGGGACATTTCATTAAAGTGGCGAGCAACTGGAGATTTCTGATCTTTTCTTCTATCTGCGCTCATGTGTGTTCAATGATTCATCTTAATCTGTCTGTTAGTTTTACCTACATATTGTCTTCCGTGGATGTCCAGATCTTTTTATGTTTCTGAGCTCACCAGTGCGTTCTTGTTTTCTCAGAATGTACCAAACTGTTGATTTGGCTACTCCTAATGTTCCTGCTATCTCTCTCTGATGGATTTGTTTTGTTTTTGAAGCCTAACAATCATCTGTTTCTCTTGTATGGAGAGATTCTTTGACCGCATGATGTGGTTCACAGCAACAGCATCCAAATGCAAATGACACACTTAGAATCAACTGCAGACCTTTTACCTGCTTAACTGATGTAGAAATAACGAAGGAATAGCCCACATCTGTCCATTAAAAACAGCTTTTGAGTCAACTGTCCAATTACTTATGGTCCCTTGAAAAAGTGGGGAGGTACATATTAAAGAGCTGTAATTCCTTAACCTTTCCTCCAATTGTGATGAGAATACCCTCAAATTAAAGCTCAGAGTGTGCACTTTAAGCCCATATTCATTATATAACTGTAACTTGAATATGTTTTGGTCAGCAGCTAAAATAATAAAAATTGTGCCTGTGTCCAAATATATATGGACCTGACTGTAAGTGTGGTTAAAGTTTCCAAAATGCCTTCCCATCAGCAATGCTGTAAAAACACCAATCCTGACGGCTGCGAGGGGAAGTGGCTGTGACAGGTGTCTTCTCTGTGCACTTTAGCCATGACATTTCCTTCTTCCTGCTTTTTAATTAAGGACGCCATATAAAAGGAGTCATGCTGTGTTGTGTGTCACACACATTCCTGATGGAGGTGTAACTGCCTCTCTGGACAAAAATCCTCCTGTCTGTCTGACTGTATGAGGCCGAAACGCACTGAACGCGACGAAAGCGTTTACAGACGACAGCTGCTGCTGCTGCTGCAATCTAGTGCATGCTGCTCTTCATATGGACAGCATTTGCTCTTCAGCATGCTGTTTCAAACCTATATGGTTTTTCTTCAACACAAAAGAAGAAATACAGAGACCAACAGATGTCAAGATCTGAATCCGTCCATTAATGCATCTGTGAAATCTCATATCTGTGCATGCTCAGACTTGCTGTGTGCAGTCTGACATCAATGATGCAAGAGAGTCTCTTGCCTCTCACTAAACAACTGCTAAGTGATAAGTTAGATATGCAAAAGCATGCAATGGGATTTGAAAGCTACGGTGAAAGGATTTAAAGACTTAAACTATGCTACTGTTCAAAAAGTTTGGGGTCAGTATGATTTTTTTAAAAGAAATAAATAATTTCCCACTGCATTCCCACTTCATTCAGTATATTGGATGAGCTTTGTGCTTGGCCAGAAAAATGATAGACATAAATGGTGATTATACCTACAAACAAGATGAGTAAAGTTTGATGACAAACTTTGTTGCTGGCTTTACAAAGCGCAATCTGAAAGTTTAAAATAACTTTGAAAAGCTTGAAGTTTGAAAGCTTGATGGTTTTACTCAGAGAAAGTAAAAAAAAAAGTTGTAGCACTTTGTAAACAGTTATTGTACAAAACACAAAAGCTGTGCAGCCTTTGAACTGATAATACAGATGGATAGATGGATAGATAAAATGATAGAATGATAGATAGAAAGAACGACAGAACAATAGAATGAATGACAGAACGATAGAACGATAGATAGATAGATAGATAGATAGGATAGATAGATAGATGAATATATAGAACGACAGATAGAACAATATATAGATATAGATGAATAGATAGAACGACAGACTGAATGACAGATAGATAGAATGACAGAACGATAGACAGACAGACAGACAGACAGATACGTAGACGGATAGATAGATATCCAGATAGATAGATAGATAGATAGACAGACAGACAGACAGACAGACAGATGGACAGATGGACAGATGGACAGATGGACAGACAGATAGATAGATAGATAGATAGATAGATAGATAGATAGATAGATAGATAGATAGACAGGTAGACAGGTAGACAGGTAGATAGACAGACAGACAGACAGATAGATAGACAGACAGATGGACAGATAGACAGATAGATATAGAACGATAGAACGACAGATAGACAGGTAGACAGACAGACAGATAGACATAGATAGATAGATAGATAGATAGATAGATAGATAGATAGACAGACAGATAGATAGACAGATAGACAGACAGACAGACAGAACGATAGATAGAACGATATAACTATAGATAGATAGATAGATAGATAGACAGACAGACAGGCAGATAGACAGGTAGATAGACAGATAGATATCCACATAGATAGACAGACAGATAGAACGACAGATAGAACGATAGAAAGAATGATAGATAGAATGATAGAACAATAGATAGAACGATAGATAGATAGACAGATAGATAGATAGATGGATAGACAGACAGACAGACAGACAGACAGACAGATAGACAGACAGACAGATAGACCGATAGACAGATAGACAGACGGATAGACAGGTAGATATCCAGACAGACAGACAGACAGACAGAACAATAGACAGAAGGACAGACAGATAGATAGATAGATGGGATAGGTAGATAGACTCACTCTTGAGGTTGGTTGTGGGCTGGCTGAGGCTGATGCGGGGGGGCAGGGTGCTGTGGTAGGGTGGGGTGCTGCTGAACAGGATGTCATTGGGCATGGCCTGGTCCAGCATGGAGCTCCGTGAGCTGGCATAGGACGAGCCCTTCCTGTTACTGCACACGCTCTCATCCGACAGAGTCCGGTACAGCGACCGCCGCGGGGACAGGCTGCCCGCCGCAGACGCCTGGCAGAAAACACACAACGTCAACCACAGGTAATGGACTTAACACCAGAAAATTGACATTTTAATTTATTTTATTGCTAATCAAACACATGTGCAATCAATGTCCCAGAATAATCCCAGTGTTTTCCCATATTTCCCAGCCGGACGAGGTTAGTAGGTTTGTTTTGGACTGAATGAATGGAAAATCCTCACTGTCTTGTGTCGTTAAACAGCAGGATGTTATAAATAAAGCCTGCTCTTTATCTGCACTGCTGAGGAACGGAGAGAGCGTGTTGCTGTTCTTCCGCTTGTGACTAAAGCAGAGCCGTATTTGGTCAGCTGGATGAGAGGGGTAAGTGCGGCCCCGGGGCCCACGCATCAGACAGAGTCACATGTTCACTATCCAGTACATACTAGCGAGTCCATCTGAAGGCATGTGCTTGTCCAAGTGTTCCTGTAGCTGAAAACAGAAAAGCACGGCACAAGCAACGCCAAGGTTGTGGCTTTGATTCCCAGGGAATGCATGAACTGATAAAATAAATGCAATGTAAGATGAAAGCATCTGCCAAATGCAGAGATGTAAACTTAAAAGTGTTGAAGTCAAACACTGAGGCTGTGTTCTAAAACCTAGCAAGCATCCTTAACATCTACATAGGCAGCATAATAGCTGAAATCATAAATAATAGCTGAGCGACTTTAATTATCTGAATGTTTTACATAAGCTACAAGTCCATGCACAATACAAATAAAACTTTTCACATGAAGCACACTCACAATTGATTTCAGTGGCCTTAGCATGTTACTAAACAAACATGATATTCTAAAAGCATTAAAATATAACAAAAAAGCTGGAAAACCTTTTTTTTCAATTATTTTTGTAAAACAATATACACTAGGGTTCAAAAGTTTGCAGTCTATGTTTTTTTTTTTTAAAGAAATAAATGTTTATTTAGCAAAGATGCATTAAATTGATCAAAAGTTACAGTAAAGGCATTTATAATGTTATTAAAGATTCCTATTTCAAATAAATGCAGTTAAACTTTCTATTCATCGAAGAATCTTGAAAAATAAAATGCATCACAGTTTCCACATAAATATGAAGCAGCACAACTGTTTTCAACACTGATAATCAGAAATGTTTCTTGATCAGCAAATCAGCATATTAGAATGATTTCTGAAGGATCATGTGACACTGAAGACTGGAGTAATGATGCTGAAAATTCAGCTTTGACCACAGGAATAAATTACAATTGAACATATATTCACATACAAAACAATTTATTTTAAATTGAAATAATATTTCACAATTTTACTGTATTTTTTAACAAATAAACACACCCTTGGTGAGCATAAGAGACTTGTTTTAAAACATTTAAAAATCTTAATTACACACTGCTTTAAGATGGCGCCTAGATAAGGAGTTCACTAGGTTTCGGACAGACTTACTGTATAGTCTTACATATCAAAACTATCTCTCAAAGGGCATGAGGACAAAGTTAAACATGTACCCATGAGCTAAATTGTGCCAAAGCTATTCAGATATATTGTATATGTTTTCCATTCAGAGCGTGAGGCAGAGGAAGTTGGTTCATTCCCAGGCGGAGCTGCTTGATCCTGTTCATTTTATTTATAGCACACAATACGTCTTCCACTATTTGAAACTTGATCAAAAATGTCAGTTTGCTGAATTTCCATCACTGCAGGGAAAGCAGACATCATGGCACACGGGATTCAGCAGAGCTAAACGCCTCCGGTCTCAAAGCCGCCCTCTGTTTTCACTTCCTTTAGACCAGGATCCCACTCAAATCCCATCGCTCAACCATGAACCAGCCTCAATGAGCTCTCTCTCTCTGGCCTCTTGCACACACACAACTTTATAAGACTAGATCCGGTCTGGTCCTCTCGCCATAAAAATAAAATGAGAGCGGGCTTTAGTACAGCTCATGTGTAACGTCACTGCAAATAAAGCCAGTCCGAGACATTACACAACTCATGGTTGTAACTCATCTGGAAAAAAGGGGAAGCAAACGGTGTTACCAGAATACATTACCAGTCAAAAATTTGGAATTTTTAAAAAACGCTTTTGATATTCTGGTAAATTATCTGATATCCTGGTCTCTGGTTTCTTGGGTTCCTCATTTAATGCTTTTTTTTTTAAAATTATTATTATTATTATTTTGTTGCTATTATTATTATTATTTTTGCAAGATTAAAAATAGTCCTGCAATGTGATAAATGTATTTTTAAAAGTGCAAATGCACCGCTCCCTCTTTTAATACTAATAAATAAATAAACAAATATTTTATTTATTTATCTGCATGTTGTGTGATCAATAATGAACCAGTGTTATTTTATTATAGTTTTAGTTATAGCTTTTATTTTTATATTTCTAGTTTCCATCTTTTGTTTTCTTTTTTTGGTTATTACTATTTAGGATTTATTTATTTTCATTTCAGTTTTAGTTTATTTATTTCCATTACATACCAGTTGGTAATTCTAGTCCTTCAAACTAAACTTAAAGTTAGTTGCCAAGTCAACATTTCAACGTTTTGAAGCTTTCCATCTAATATTTATATTTTATTTTAGATTTATTTCAATTAACAACATTTTTTTCAATAGTTTTCTTTTAGTTAACAATAAAAACCCTGCTGTGAACATTTAAAATTACATTTTAAAAAACACAATATTCAAATAGAAACAGTTATTTTAAAATTGTAACAATATTTCCCAATATTTACTGTATTTCTGTTAAAAAAATGCAGTCTTGGTGAGCAGAAGAGACTTCTTTCAAAAACAATTTTAAAAAATCCTAATTATAAACTTTTTAAAATTTTTGACTTGTAATGTATGAGATGCACAATCAACAACAACAACAGAATATCTAAGATCCTAAGCAGTGAGGGTCTTTTTTCATCAGTTTTATCATCTGAATCACCTCTCCCAGTGAGTGATGATCATCACTTGACTGTGTTCAAATAAAACCATAGGACCGATTCATGAAAGTACTGAAAATATGAATCTGTCCAGACCAGACTCAGACCCCTGCCATGTTGCCATTTCCTCTGAAAAAACCGAGCCGCCACCTTCCCTGTATCCGTGATCTGCTTCTCTACAGCGGGTTTACCGCTCACTTCTCCTGCTCTCAGGCTGGAATTTCCACTGAGAAAGAAAAACCAGATTGACAGTGTTTTCCATTACGGCTCGCACTTCACAATGGCAGGTCGGTCTCTGAGGGGCTGCGTGGCCTTTAAACCAAAAAACCTCCGCCGGTGTGTCTGACAAAATCTGGGATGGTCCAGACACAGTTGCTTTTCTATGTACAAAATAAACTAACTAATGTTGTATTACATAATGAAACATTCTAATATGTTCTAACATATAAAACATGTTTAAAAATGTATAGGCCTATATATTTTTTGTAGAGAAATGTTATTGAATGGTGTATAGCAATGCAGTTGAATCCCTTTGACCTAAAATATTCACTTGAAGAATATTAAGTAATATTTAACAACACATTTGCATGTTCATGGCAGGATTATTATCGTTAACTAAAATGAAACAAACGATTACAAACATTTTTGTTAAATGAAATAAAAATGAACTAAAATAAAATAAAATATAGAAATTAGCCAAAAAATTTCAACTAAACAATAATTAGAAATGTTGACTTGGCAGCTAGATGATTTTTTTAAATTTTATTTAAAGCACTAAAACTACTAACTGGAAATAAATAAAATTTAAAACTAAAATAAAAATAAATAGCAATGATAAAATATAAACTAATAGAATTGGTAAAAACATACAACAAAATCATGAATTTAAAATATAAAAATAAAAACTAATTTAAAATATTAATATTGTAAATTAAAAAAAACTATATTTTTTAAATATTTAAAACAAAAATATAATGGTATATAAAAATACTAAAATATCGGTTAACAATCACACAGCATGCAGGTAAACAAAATATTTCATCTTTTTTTTACTAAGAATTTTTACTAAGCATTTTATTTTTATTGATTTTATTTTCAAATTAATTATCGTAATTGTACGTTTTTAGAATTTTATTAATTATTATTAATTTAAATAAAATAATAATATTCATGTGTAATATTTATATTAACATTTATAATTATTAATAATCGTTATGTATGTAGTTATGACAACTATCAATTCAGAGGCTACATGGAATACATTTGCATTATTAAAAATGAATTTATTATATTGCAGGACAAATAAAAACAATAAAAAAGTATTACTTGAGAGACCAGACATCAGAATATCAGAGACTTTCAGGGGCCAGTAAGAAACCACCTTAGCAACCACATAGCAACACCCTAGCAACTGCCTGCAAAAAGAGAGATGTTAGAGAAGTGCAGATGCTCAGACAGTTGAGGTCTAAGCACACAGGAAGCACAGATGGCGGTCAGCGCCCGAGGTGTAAGGTATATGATATCATGCTGTCAGCTCGGCTGGACGGGACGGTCTGAAGCGCCTCACCTCCCCCTGAGAGCACAACGACCCGTCTGCCTCTGAAGGCACGGCAACACCACACAGACTGCTAAAAATAGGGCATTGTGCATCTACTCCGGCCCTTCCCGGCAGATAACGGGAGGTGGGAGAGACGCGGGAACTCCAAACGCAATTAAGGCAGTCTCCAGGAGCAGAGGGGACTTCAGAGAAACAGACAATCCTCCAACAACTTCCTCCTGTTAATCCACAACATGAAGGCTAAGCAGACGCAGCGAGAGCTCGGCAATCAGATCAGCCAAACAGAATCTGTCCGGACCCAGACGCGTGTTATCGTGTCTCTGGCTGATAACACACACGTCTGTTCAGCCCTCGTTCATTTCACACGCAGAGGTTATCAGCACTACAGAGTGAGTGTGTGTGTGTGTCTCTGACTGACACCACATTCACAGACTGATCACAGCTAATAGAAAAGCACTGTTTAACAACAGAAAGTGCATGTAGAATTAATACCACAGCACTGAATCATTACTAGATTCATATACTATAGTATTTACATGGTACTACCAAGACAACCATGGTACTTTAATGGCACATGCCCAAAAATTACAATAAAAACCATTAGTACTATGATACATCAATATGCCAATGTGGTATTACCATTGGAAATATTTGAAAAACTACTTTAAAACCATGGTATTAAACTAAAAAAATTGCTATGGTACTATTACTATGTCAAAAAAGTACTAACGTTATATTATGATGCTATGCGTTAAAAACATGGTATTACTGTAGTAAATGTCTAAAAAAAAATACACAGTGAACCACGGTATTGGTGTTGAAAAAAAATCTATGCATTACTATGGTATGACAAAAAACATGGTATTACTATGGTAAAAAAAAAACAAAAAAACAAAACAAAAAAAAACATTGCATTTCCAAGGTAAATGTTGAAAAACAGTACTGTCAAGGTACATCTAAAACACCATGGTATTACTATTATACGCGCCTAAAACATAGTTTTAGCATTAGATATCTTTAAAAACATGGTATTACCATGATACACTGTAAATAATTGTTAAAAAAAACATTACTATGGTAAATGTCTAAAATGATGCTGTACTTTAAAAAAAAAAAACATGGTATTACTATGGTAGATGTTAAAAAAACTGTATAAAAAGTATTACCTTTGAACTATGGTATTAAAGTAAAAAACAAAATTAAAGAATTACTATGGTATGACAAACATGTTATTACCATGCTGAATGTCCAAAAACACAGTATTGTCAAGTTACATATCTAAAATACTATGGTATTATTATGGTACTTGCCTTAAAACAGTTTTACCATTGTATATCTCCAGAAAACGTGGTATTATCATGGTCAATTCCCCAAAAAAAACAAAACATGGTATTACCATGGAAAATGTCCAAAAACATAGTACTATCAAGGTACATATCTAAAACACTATGGTATTACCACGGTAATTGTCTTAAAAACTGTTTTACCATCGTATGTCTCAAAAAAAAAAACATGGTATTACTATGGTCCATTCTCAAAAAAACAAAAAGCATGATATTGCCATAGAAAATGTCCATGGTAACTGGAAAAACATACTATCAAAGTACATAAGTCTATGGTATTATCATGGTAATTGTCTAAAAAACATGGTATTACCATGGCATCATGTCTAAAGCACAATGTATTATGTCTAAAAACATATGCCAAAAAATATGGTGTTACTATGGTACACATAGTACTATTAAGATACACATCTATACATATACATATCTCTACTATATATCTATCTATTTTTACCATGGAACTTGAAACAGCTTTACCATCGTACATCTCCAAAAACATGCTATTACCATGTGCTATTACCATGGTACACATTGACCCCCCCCCCCCCAAAAAAAAAACAAACATTTAACAAACATTAAAACACAGTACTAACAAAGTAAATATCTAAAACAATACGGTATTACCATGGTCCGTTTTCAAAACAAAAACAAAACAAAACATGGTATTACCATGGTACATGCCAAAAACCCTCAGTGTAATACCATGTATAAAAAAATATATATTATTACAGTAAGTAAGAAACGTGATTATCAAGGTAAATGTCACAAAAACATGGTATTTGCGCAGTATCATTTCCAAAAAACATGGTATTACCATGTCTAAAAGCACTTACCAAAAAAGTCCAAACATACTACCATGGTATTCTTGGAGTAGCATGCAAACAGATTAATTTTAGTACCATAGTATGTTTGAAATGACCATAGCACCTGTGTTTAGTGAAGGTGACCTCAGTATGTACTATAGTATGTGTAATATAACACTACTCTGTGTGAGCGCACACATACCTTCCTGTGGCCACTTTCTCCAGGAGGGCTTTCAGGCAGCATCATCTTCATGTACTCCTCTTTAGACATGTTGGGCTGCAGACCTCCTTCCTTCAGCTTGTCCCGTCCTCTGTCCTGCAGCCGACAGGACGGCTCTGCGGCGTACAGCTGCCTGCGGGACACACAGAGCTTACAGAGTTAATCGTAAGCAAGAGAGCTGATGAGCAATGCCCAGATATTTTAGGGTAATAAATTTAGAGGTAATAAATATTGTTGAGCATTTTAAATATTTGGGTATTATGGATTCTAATTTAAATTTTAAAAATCATATTAAAAAGATCTCTGAATGTGCTAGAGCAAGCTTGATGATCTTCAGGAATATTACTGCAATTGGCTGCTGCTCAACTCTTTATGCCTACAATGATTCTCCCTCATTTATCTTATTGTGCTACAAGTTGGTCTCATACAAGTGTAACTACATTAAAACCATTATATACTATTTATAAACAAGCTGTGAAAACTTTAGCAAAAAAGCCAAGGAGTTATCATCACTGCAATATTATTAAAAATGATAAATTATTGACGTTTGACAATTTTGTATTTTTTGCTGATGTGTGTTTGATGTATAAACTATGATCTTGCACCACCTTAAACATTGCACATCTTAAACATTGTGTGACTTTCTGTAAGGACAATATTAGGCAGACTAGATCATCAGTTAGAGGTGAGGGTTCGACTAATTATAAGAAAACAATCAGCTTTTTCAGTTAGAGCAGCAGAAAGATGGAATTTAATACCGGTTTATATTAGAGTCTACAACATTTAGTATTTTTAAAACTACGCTTAAAGTATGGCTTAAGGAAAGTCAAATATGTGATCATTGACCTGACTTTTTAATTTTATGGAATGGGATGTGATATTGTATGTGTTGACTGAATGTAATATTACAGGACCCAGGGACTGCAAATGCAAATTAGCTTTATAGCTAACTCTGGCACAACACTTCTGTTGTGCATTGTCCCTGTTAAATAAATGAAATAAACTAAATTAAATAAATAAATAAATAAATAAATAAAAAACAGTTCAGGAGTGAGGGAAGAGCAGGGTCAAACACTGAGGATGGAGGCTCTGTTGCAGCATGTGTGAAGCAGGACAGAAGAGGTGTAGATGCTGCAGGTCAGTGTAAAGTCATGGTAATCACAGTATCACACTGAACACTACACTACGAGCTACTGCTAACCATTCTCACAAGCGTTTGTCACACATCCTTTCAGCGGGTGAAGAGGAGAGATGGTGACGGGGTGATGCGACCTTGATGCTGCTGTGTGCAGCTCACACAGTGTGTGTGTGTGTGTGTGTGTGTGTGTGTGTGTGTCTCACTTGGCAGCGTGCTATATAGCTGTCAGACAGCATGCACACACAAATACACACACAGGCTAAAACTAAGCCTGAACTACAGAAGAAATCACATATTTAATACAAGTTAAGCTCTGTCGACAGCATCTGGAGCAAGACATTGATCTACAGTAGCAATCCCCAGCAATCTGCAGAAAATTAAATCATGCCTTGTCCTGGAGCATGTGGTGAATGAAGTAGCTTTAAAAAATAAAAAATAAATAAACAAAACAAAACTACAAATAAAAAGCAAATACTAATAAATTATACAGCACAAGAACAGTACAATACTAGGAGATAAAATAAAAATCATAAAACAAACAAAAGATGATCAATTTTTAAAAATAAATAGTAAATGAAACAATTAAAACAAGTTCAATAAGTAAATAAAATTAATATATAATAATTTTGTATGTATATTTTTATGTGTGTGTGTGTGTATATATATATATATATATATATATATATATATATACATACAAATGAAATTAAATATGAAAATAATA
>JAFVLL020000761.1:56965-67530 GCA_021397915.2 Tor tambroides
ATAGATAGATAGATAGATGAAAGAGAGAGAGAGATCAACAGATAGATAGATAGATATCAACAGATAGATAGATAGATAGATAGATAGAGATCAACAGAGAGATAGATAGATAGATAGATATCAACAGAGATAGATAGATAGATAGACAGAGAGAGATCAACAGATAGATAGATAGATAGATAGATAGATAGATGATGGATGGATGGATGGATGGATGGAATGAATACCAGTCGTTTTCCCATTGACATCATCATGATTTAGAAATAAAAAGATCTAAAAAGATCTACACCATGACTCTCTAGAAGCAGAGCTAGAATATTAAAGGAAAAGCAGAGGCAGCTCAATCGCTTCCCCTCCAGAATCCGTTCGGAGTCCAGCAGGCAACACCGATCTTCAGTGTGGAACAGTACAGTCCACAGGGATCAGACATCAGCATACAGATCAATAATGAGAAGAGACACATGCCAAGTATATTACGTCTGCACATTTACAGAGCTGATTTCGCACAGAACTCTCTTCGATCAAGCCCTGTTAATCTACTGATGGTTCTTTCCAGGCCTTGGTGATACTCGGATCGATAGAGGAAAGATTCACTTTGATCTGTAATCTATTGCAGACGGTTTTTCGTCCTTGAAAACTGGAATTACTTGATGACTGTGCCAGCGGAGAGACTAATTGGATAAAAAGAAGTGAGAGACCTTCGCTGCTGGCTGAATTCAGCCTTGGAATAGATTGGTCTCTCCTGGCCTTTTAAACCAGACGCTTAATGAGTCACACTGGCACAAGCTTGGAGGGCAAGATTAAATTTAATCAAATCTAAGGCCCAACCTAATTGTTCGCATTAGGAAATTACAATACAACTCTTTTTAGACATCGTTTTACTTGAGTGCTTTACACATTCTAGAGATTTCGAGGTCCTGAGTATGTGGTAATGGCAAATGGTAAATAAAATAAAATAACAAATAACTCTCATATGAAGCATCTTAATGTTGCTTTTAGTGGCCCAAACAACTAACTCCCGAATAAACCAATCAGCAGATGCATCCCATTCCACACATCCACACACTCACCCACACTCGGACTGAATCGGGGGCTCGTCCGGGATCGATTTGTCATTGGACCTCCTACGGCTTTGTGTGTGTGCATCAGTGCTGGGCCCTGGCTCCTGGCTACTGTGGGGGACTGCCTGGGTTCTGGAAGGTTCTGGAGAGGACATGTGCTTGAAGCTGTGGGGTAAGGGGCTGACGGAGTGGTGGGAGCCACTGGCCAGCACACATGAGATAGAGCACCGGTGGTTAGATAAAGAAGGGAAATACTTTACAAATGTGCCCAGTGGCATTTTTAGGGAGTTTTCACACCTGGTTCATTTCAGGGTCAGAACTGAACGAGTGAACATAAACAGGAGAGGCTCAATGAGAGTGCAGTAGAGCTGCATGATTAATCGTTAAAAGATTGCGATCTCGATTCAAACACCCACGCAATCTTATGACAATGATTCATCTGTCTATTAAACCTTTGACAAAGTCATACCGGAACATTCAAATCACAGAGAGAGCAGTTATGTTTAGCTATGAAACAGCTTCACAGTCTTTTCAACCACACAGTATTATTTCTGTCTTACAATCATTCATATTATCACAGAAGCACTGGAATAAAAGTTTATAGTTCGGATATAAACACTGATGTCTATGGTAGCGATCAAAATGGAGCAAATCTACTTCTGAAAGTAATTTTCATTTCCAAATGGGGCTTCAAATAACGTTTGTTGATTACAACGTTGATTACATTGTTTTGCCACTAGGAGATGACAAATGACTGATAAAAAAAAAATTATTTGTCACCGAATCATTCATTCATGAGATTTGTTCAGAAATGCTGATTCATTCAGTAATAGAAAAAAGTGAGTCATTGAATCATTCATTCAAACTTTTCTTTTTTTAATAGAATGAGGCAATTAATATTTTGTCACAGCCTCTAGTCAATTACGTTATTTTGCTTAGTTCAGAATCGTGGGAGAATTGTGATCTCTATTTGAAACAGAAAAATTGTGATTATCAGTTTATCCAGAATCGTGCAGCTCTACAATGCAGTTTTACTCACATGTGAGTTGCATAAACACATTTTGGTACACCTTACAATGTTGTCCTGTAAAAGCAAACCGAACCAAGAAGAAAATGCAACATTGTAACCATGTACATCCCTGTTTTGGAGCAAAGCAAATGATCAACAGGTCTGAAAACACCTTTAAAGGGCCCCTATTATGCCATTTCGAATATTGCCTTTCATGCAATGTTTAATGCAGCTGTATGTGAATGTAAACAATCTGCAAAGTTATAAAGTCGAAAGTCCACGATAAATAAAGTTGTTGTCTCCCAAAAGAAAGAATCGACTGTGAACAGCTTAAACGAGTCATCAGTAATTCGAATCCCACTTCTGCGATGGGGTAACACATTTGCATAATGCCCGACTATGTTCTACATTGGCCGGCTGTGAACAACTTGATCCACCCTCAAACACTGTAGCTTGTTTGTGTGGTTAACATCATGTCGAGAAGACACTGTGTCCTATGCTGTTAAAGTAAATTCATTTTATTTTCACTTCCGAGAGAATCAGCGGCTAAAATTTTTCTTGTGTTCTCGCCATTTTACTGACGACTGCTTCTCTAATCTTGGGGAGTTCAATGCGTGATTTACAAAACGCTTGCTCTTGAAAGATGGCTCAGTATCCAGTTTATTTGGACCAGTTGGCTCCTCTCAATCACAACCTGTAAGTATGATTAATAATAAATGTTTATATTTTCTATTGAGCGTTCAAAACACGGAACTATGGCAATGGGCCTATCGTTTCCGACATACGCTGTATGCGGTAGACCAGTCACAACAGGCTGGGCCATCTGACCAATCAGAGCAGAGTAGGCTCACGGAAAGGAGGAGTTTAGAGAGAACGGCTTCGAACGAATCGCTTGAGAATCATTGGAAAATGTGGTGATATTAAATGTATATTTTGAGAAAACGCAAGCATTTTTTTGACCTTGCATGCATATTGTAGGAGACTCCCAAAACAATATTAGGACCCTTAAAAATTGCACAATAGGGGCACGTTAAAGTAACTAGATCAATAGCGATACAATGCAGCCAGGTCCTACGAATGATCCCTTGGGCTTCCGTTTAGGAAACAGTGGGTGAATTCTGCATTGACAGCGCTCTGTTTGGGCATCTTTTGAAATGTATTCACAAGACAAACATGCACTCAAAACCACACACACACACACACACACACACACACACACACACACACACACACACACACACACATCAGAACTGACAACATGCCTATGAGCAGGACCCTGACCTTTCTACAACAACATGACAGCTGCCATTCTCTCCGGTCTATCTCAAAGAGACTTCTTACCATTTTTCTGCCTTTTATGTAACAGTCTATGCTAACAAGTGTTTAGTTTACATAAGAAGCTCTAATAATACTCCTTAAAGTTGTGTACTTTTGAAACCTCTCTTATCCATGAAGACAGCTGGCTCTGAAGAACATAAGAACACTCTGAAGAAGATAATTTGACAATTTTGCTAATGATTTTCCTGAATTGCTCTGCAGTGCAATACAAAGCAGTGGAAAATAATCCTATATGTCTACACTTAAGTGCAATACACAAAACCATCTATTTTTTCCCTTCAAAAACATTTTTTTTAATCTTATGTTATCTCAATTACACAACTCCCACAATTATTCTACAATGCAAATAATGACTTCAATGCAAATTAAGACAATGTAACTTTCTTTTCCATGATGTAAAAAAGGGATAGGATATGCTACTTGGAAACAAGCTTAATTGACCTGGAATAAATGGAATTATTTTTTTTCAGCTGTGCGTTTGGGGTCAGTAATTTAAAATATTACAAAAGTTTTCTATTTCAAATAAATGCTGTTCTTTTGAATTCTCTACTCATCAAGCAAACCTGAAAAATAAGATGCATCACGTTTTCCACAAAAATCTGCAGCAGCACAACTGTTTTTAACATTGATAATAATAAGAAATGTTTCTTAAGCAGCAAACGTGACACTGAAGACTGGAGTAATGATGCTGAAATGTCAGCTTTGATCACAGTAATAAATTACATTTTACAATATATTCAGATAAAAACAGTTCTTTGGAACTGTAATAATATTGCACAATATTAATGTTTTTACTGTATTTTTTTATCAAATAAATGCAGCCTTGCTGAGCAGAGGAGTCTTCCTTCAAAAAAGATCTGAACGACCCCAAACATCTGAACTTGTCAAGCTTTTAGCATCTTCAAAATGAGGACACAAGTCAATGTTAGTCATTTAGATGTAAATGTCTGCAGACCTGTTACTAAAAAGCAGCATTCCTCTCTCTCCAAGTGAATACACACAGCTGGATATGTAACATGCCAAAATAGGCAAAATACTTTAACATGTAAACAGCTGCACCCAATTAATTGTGTGTTTGTTTGTGTGTAACCGGAAGAATATGCACATATTTATAAACAATAACTGATGGCAAGTGCACATATTCTGCTGTTAGCATTCCACGGTGGAAATCCAGCCAGCAGGCCAATCAATAATGTTGGCAAAAACATTACCTGAACATAATCAACCAGGAAATGCTCGATCCATTCAGCCTAAAGATACAAATCTGACCTATTTATACTCTCATAAGCATCAGCTCTCTCTCTTTTGCTCACCTAGAATGAGATGAGCTCTCGCTCAGGTCTCCTATACTCCCGTCCGCGGGCGCGTGTCCGGTGGCCAGAGCCGCGGCGTAGCTCTGGGGAAGGTACAACCTGCCATGGTCCACCTCCGTGGACCCTTCTTCCGCCAGCTCCGGTGCCCACGGGTGTCCCGGATCAGACACCCCGCGGCCCTGGAGCATGACGCGGGAAACAGACGCGGCGGCGGCCCCCGGGGTCATGCTACAGGGCGCGGTGTCAATGCCGCTGTCTGTGGAGGCTCCTTTAATGTAGGTGAGACCCAGCATCTCTGGATCCATCAGGTCCCCGGAGCCAAAGTGCTTCTCATCACTGTTACTGCTGGAGGCGTTGCTGGACAGAGTGTTACTGCTGGAGTGGCTGGAGTTCTTATCGCCGCCCTGCTGGAGGACGACAGAAAAACATATCAAGGAAACATTAATAATAGGTCCCTTTTTGACAAGACATTTACCAAGGCATGCTTGCTATCTTTTTAAGCAACAACCTAGCAACTATCTAGCAAGAACTAGTTATATTTTCTTAACATAAATATAAATAAATAGAAAATAAATACATATAAAAAAATAAAAATATATTAAATCTACAAATATGAAAAAATAAATAAATATAAAAATGTATTATAAAAAAATGTAATAAATAAATCTATCTTCTGGAGGATGAAAGAAAGGTAAACATATCAAAGAAACATTAATAACAGGGCCATTTTTGGCAAGACATTTGCTATGGCATGTTTATATTTAAAAATGAAAAGGAATACAAATGAAATAATCCATTAAAAAAGTAGTAATTCTACAGCAACAGCACTGCTATATTTGCATGGACAAGAAAAAAGATTATAAAAACAATAAATAAATAAATAAATAAATACAAATAATTAAAAATAAAATTAATACATCAAAAACAATAATACTCTAGCAACTGTATATACTGTGTGTGTGTGATTATATATATATATATATATATAGAGAGAGAGAGAGAGAGAGAGAGTGAGAGAGAGAGAGAGAGAGATACATGAATACTTTAAAAAATGGTAATAATACTAACAATATAAAAATAAATGTAATAAAAAATACACAAATAAAATATATAAAAATATAATTACGTATGAGGTAAAACTTACACTGCCAGCATAAGTACCAAAGCTCAATATTTCAAAACACATGCTTTAACCGTTTAGATGTGTATTTAAATATTATACAAAGGAAACAGAAAAGTAGCTCATATTGCAACACAGAATACATATCATCCCATTGTCTACGTGACATTTTGTGCATGCTTGCATATTTTATGATCTATAATTCTAATTAGCAGATGGAAAACAGGCTGTATCTGCTGTCATATTCTTTGTCATGTGACGCCTTCTTTAGTCCAAACTAATATCATGCCAATTTAAATGTACCGCTGCAAAGACCCGCAAAACTAATTACTGTGAGCTAATGAATAATTCTGTGACTGGTAATGTATGCAAATATGAGCTGTATTCATTAATTAGTGCGCAGACAATAGGCGTAATAAATCAAGAGAGCAGAGCCATGTACATCTCCCACCGGATACGGACAACAGCATTTTACACAATGCAACAGACATTAGAGACCATTCAGAGCTGAAAAGGTTTGTAAGTTATTGATATAGATGATAGAAGGCAAATATACAATAACAAACATAATTAAGAGACTGATCCTGACATTAAACCTGCTTTTATACAGATTGCCATCAAATGATCCAACAACACACTCATTAATGCAGCTGCAAAACTCACTCCACTTAACGTGGATAAAGAGACTGGCCTTTAATCTTTCATGGTTTTCTGTATTTGTTAAAAGGCTGTGCAGATACAAACTGCCTATAGCTCTTCATTACAGACATACAAATCATATTCTGTAGATTAAACATCCTCAGGATCTTAAAGCCTTCAGAGCTTACATAGCAATGAACTTAAATTCATTTCAACAGCATGATTTTTAGTAAAATGTGGTAAAAACTGATTGGATATGATACCTAACGTGGGCTGGAATGAACTAAGACAATATCTGCTGATTTCTTTAATGGAAATTGTTCAATTACAAAGTAATTAAAAACTGCAGTGTTTGCACATCAGAATGGAGGCAAATGCTCTTCACAGTCACTGAAAGAGAAAAGCCTCATTTAAAAGAAGTGATAACGTTAGTGTAAGTGAAACCAAGTAATTAACATTAATGTACCTTAGAGCAAATGAAGATGATCTTACTAATGTTATATGTATTCATTCATGAACGAGGATGACGTGGTTTAATTGCAAAAAGGAAAAAAAAAGTCTAACTATTAAATGTGAACTGACAACCTTTCTATAAAATTATCCACCATAAACTCAAAATCGTTCTTGGCAGTCGACAACAGATTCTAAGTCATGTTTGGTCAGTAACATTTTTAAGGCGGGGGGGGGGGGGCTCAGCGAAGGGTTAATTATGCTGAAGTAAATGCAAATGCAAGTGCAAAGACTGCTTTGAGACAGCAAGCAACAAAAATATAACACTTTCATAGATACTTCATTTTTTAGGCATCATTAAATGCATCCTTCCAAAATTGCATTACAAATATGAATTGCATTATATATTAATAATATTTTTATTATATATTAATATTTATAAATGGTATATATTTATTTTAAAAAAATATTTACATATTAATTTTATTACAATATATTATTCATTACTGATAAAATATAGATTTTAAAAAAAAATAAAAAAAATAAAAGATATTTTTATTTTATTTATTTATTAATTACAGTATTTCATTCCATACTGAAAAGTACAGATATTTTACTCAATATTTTTGTGCACTAGATCTTTTTTTTTTTTTCCGTTTATTAGAGCATCTCTGTTAACTAAAGCCAGACTCATTAGTGAAGATTCTATAAATGTAAATTTCAATCCAGTCACTTACAGTATGAAGATCATTTCAGGTTTGGAAGAGAGCTTATATCTACAGAACAGGAGCCTGTTGTTCCTAGAGCCCGCCGTCTGCGCTAAATGACTGTAATTTACTTTCAGCTGGATGCGGTGGTCAGGATGCTATTACAGGAACAGGCAGTGCGAGATATTGGGTAAAACTCACATTGAAGGTGAGAGAGAGACAGACGAACGCGAGCGCGTCCTGATAACAGCACCAAGGGCAGACTGACCTTATCTGCATTCATTCATCACACTGACGCACATGCACACTGACAGCAGCACTAGCGGGCTCATGCGTCTCCGTCTGCGTGTTTGTCATATCAAGGCTTTCAGGGAGTAACACCCTAAAGACGAGTCAGAGAACTTTCCCAAGCCCATGTTTCCACTTATGCAACATGATTATACGCTTCATATGTGAAGTGTAAATCCGGCTCACCACATTAAAACACATTGTGACACTGTAGGGAATTGGCATATTATGAATTAGTCTGGGATTTCTAAACATACAGTTACATATATAAACAAATGCCTCTTGCTGGCCAGCCACTAACCAACTGAATTATAAATAAAGCACATGGTTTACTTTGTCAGCGCTCTTCTGTTCTGTAAATGAACCGGAGCTCATAACCTCCTATACGGCTGTGTGTAGGACAAGCATTGTTTTGCCAAGTAGGACATGCTTCTGAATCAACATCCTTGGTCCAAAATTACTATCAAACAATACGATTTTAAGGGTTTGAATTGTGGCTTTAATGAGATTCACATCAATCTATCAAAATATTGATTTTTATGGCAGTGATCGTAACCAATGATTTATACAATACAAAATTAAGCATTAAAATGTTTTTTTTTTTTTTTTCTCCTTTCCTCAGCCTTGGAAAACCTGGATATATGAGGCAGCCTAATTTAAAAAAACAAAGTGATTTCTAGTACTGGAAGTACTAGTTATAATTCTAGTTATGAATGCTCATTAATTTCTATTTATGCCAGTAATTATGATAATATTTTCTACTTATAATAATATTTTATTGTGTAGAAATTCTGAGCAATTTAATTTTAGTATACTTTAGTACACACATATATATATATATATATATATATATATATATATATATACACACACACACACACACATATATATATACACATACATACATATATATATACACATATATTTGAATTTGTTTATTTTTGTATTTTCCATCATTTCACTTTTAGTTAAAGTTTTAGCAATTTTTGTTGTGTTTATCATTTTTATTAGTTTTTTTAATTTATTTAATATGTCTATAAAGGTCTTATCAACCTATCATTTCACAATGACTTTATGGCAGATTTCCTCAACCATTGATTTATAATAATAAAAAAAACAAGAATTATGAGCTAAAACAGCTAAAAATAAAAATATTTTTTGTGAATTAACCCTTTTAACAACCGACTTTCCACGGTCTTGGAAAACATAAGGCAGTCTAATAAAAATTAAAAAAGGTGATTTCTAGTACTGGAAAAGTCATGTAAATTAATAAAATCTTAAAACGGCATGGCCATTTTTTATAAAGAGTATAATTATGATAATGTTTTCTAATTATTTTAAGATTTGAATATTTAGTTTTTATTTTTGTATTTCCATATTTTCATTTAAATTTTACTTAAAATTTTACCAATTTTGCTGTCTTTGTCATTTTTATTACCTAGTTTTTATTTCAGTTTTAGTTTGAATTATTTTAGTACTGCAAGTTAAACTAAATGAAAAATTAGACGTATTGCCTTGGCAACTAGTTGAAATAAAAAAATTAGATTTTTTGTTTTGTTTTAATATTTTACTTTTATTTTATTTCATTTATTGTATTGGTTAAAGGTTTAGTTAACTATAATAAGAAATTCTGAATAAAATATTATTTAAAAATTATTACCCAAAATTGAAATTTCCAATATTAAACTTGAATTATAATCATTTTGTTACCTATTTTAATCTATAGATACTCCTACTTTCTATAAATGAAAAAACAACAACAAAACCTTTGATTACAGCAGATGTGCCAGAGGAAACTTGAGGGCCTTGGAGTTAAAAAGCTTGGAAATCACTCTTTTAATGTCATTTAATGGTTAGGCTTATGTATGGTTCTTGGCATCACTTCTACTCTACAGGAGTGCTGAGTGGGAATAGTCTTACCCGCGTCAGCTTGTTTGGTGAATCCTTGCCTCTTTCCTTCAAAGAATTGAGGATCTTGGTGGAAGGGACGTGCCACTTCGCCTCTGTGAAGAAACAGACCGAAGGATAAACATGGAGATTCCCAGAACATCTGACTGTCTAACCTGGTTTCTAGCTGGTCCAAACTAGTCTTTAGATGATGCAAACTGGTCTAGATGACTAGTCTTAAGGCTGGTAGACTTCCTTAGACCAACTACTAATCTCCTACAATATTCTAAAAACCAGACTGACTACAATGACTAGGGCTGCATGAAAAAAAAAAAATACAGTAACTGAGATTTTTCTGATAAAAATTGCATTTGTAATTTAAAATGCACAAAAACAAACAAACAAACAAAAAAAAACTCTAGGTCTGATGTGCTTATTTGTAGGGCTGCACAATTTGTCCCAAAAATAGTGATTCTATATTAATATGACTATGTAAAAAAATAAAATAATAATAATAATAAGAAGAAGAAGAAGAAGAAGAAGAAGACTTATTATTATTATTTTTACTACTACTACCATTACTACTACTACTATAAGATTAAAAAATATTAAATAAAATATTACTATTCATCGTAAAATAAAATAAAAAATGTTTAAAAAAGCTACAAGTCTGCTGTGTTTGTATGTAGGGTTACACAAATTGGCCAAAAAATAAAAAATAAATAAATAAATAAATAAATAAATAAATAAATA
>JAFVLL020000762.1:0-16638 GCA_021397915.2 Tor tambroides
TACGGTCTGTACAGCAGAACAACATTATGCCTATGAGAGTCCCCACAAGGATAGCAGAACAAGTGTGTGTGTGTGTGTGTGTGTGTGTGTGTGCGAAAACAGAGGTAGTAACATTTGGTGAGAAAATAATGTGAGATTTCCAGAAGAAGAAATGACAAACCATTCTTCTTTTTTTTCTGTTCAGTACACGGCCAAAAATGTTGGCATCCTTGCACAATTTCTTCCAAAAAACTGTTGAATTTAAAACATTTGTTATCCATATATGTAAGTGTGCAGTTGAACAAAAAAAAAATTAGCAAATTCCACAGAGAAATCCTAAAATGGCCTGGTCAATATTATTGACATCTTCTAGAGGTAGTTAAAAATTTATTTTTAAAAAATATTCACTTTGCAACTGGACTTCTTGTGGCGAGATGAAAGTGCCTGCAGTATAATAATCAAGCATTCAGCCAGTCTGAATAGAGAAAAATGACTCATTCTCCTGTTTGTGTTACTGTATACCGCAATGAGCATGAACAAAAGAAAGAAAACCAGAGAACTATCTGAGGTCATGCACAAGATTATAGCTAACCACGGACAAGTCTACAAGTGCAGCTCCAGAGATCTCGATATGTTAGCAAGACGTTTAGGGCTCATGGCATTGTAGCCAACAGCACTGGACATAGCCACATGAGAAGACTTGATAGAAGATCGCAGTGAGGGACTATTCGAATTGTGGAGAAAGCACTTCTGTCAGCTGCCACCAGATTGAAGATGACCTTCAGACACAAGGTATGACAGTTTCTTGCACCAGCGCACTCACCCAGCAACTTGCATCATCTGACAAAAACTCAAAGAAAGGGAGTTACGTGGTAAGAGAAATCCATGAGGACCCCACCGACTGACATAAGAAAGCCTGATTAGGATTTGCCAGAACATGCCAAAATATTTATGGAAGAATGTCCTGAGGGCAGATGGGTAAACCGTACCATCTCTGTATTTACAGAAAACAAAATTAAGCCCTCTAACAAAAGAACACCTTCCCTACAGTAAAACATGGAGGTGGTTCAGTGATGTTTTGTGGTTGCTTTGTTGCCTTTGCCACTTGAATTTCTGTGCGGGATTTTTGCGGGAATATCTACACATTCCCGCAGGTTCTGCGCTTGTCAGGGTTCTGTCGTGTGTGTCATGTGTTCCCGCCTCTTGTTTCCTTATTTGGTTTGTTTCCTGTCCTTGTTTCAAGTGATTATTAGTTTAGTATGTTCAGCTGTGTGTCTCATTAACCTGTCTATATTAGTTCATGCCCGTTCTGTTTCGTGTTGTCTGGTCTACTCATTACTCCCCGGTGTTCCTGTGTTTCTGCCTTGCCTTGTCCTGCCCTGATGTCCATTAAAGACTATGATTTGAGTTATCTCCGTGTTCCTGTGTCCTCCCTCGTGTGTGCACCGTGACAGCGCTCATATTGCGGGAAATTCCCACAAGCCTTTCAGCTTGAAAGATGATCGGGACAGATGATGGAATGTATCATTTACACGTGTTTTTAAGTCTTACCAATTTTAACATTCAAGCGCAAGAAGACAGAAAAGTCAATACAGGAAATACAGTACTGGCGCGCTCTCTGGGAGACTGACTGACTTCTGCATGCTCATACTGAAAACTGTACAGAGTATAGTTATTTTTTGCACCTTTTTGCATGTAAACGGCCAAATACATATAAAAAATAACCGTCTTGGCGAGTATTCATTTAAACAACAGTCTTAACAGTCTGTTATATATAAGGTGAATGTTGAGAAACAAAACGCACGAGTAACACTATTAGATCTGTGCACAAAGTATTAAAAAAAAAAGCAGCCTTAATAAACCTGCTGCTGTCTGGTTCATTAAAATAAATTCACTTCAGAGTTTGAAATCAAAGTTTCTTATGCTGTTTGTAAGCTATTGTCAGAAAGAGTGTCAGAAAGCTGGGTCTCCATCAAAAGTCACAAATCTTCCAGTATCTTTTAGTTGATCCTAAATGCACTTCAAAAAGCACCCAGGCAGACAAAGTTCTGGACTGTTCTGCAGTGGCCAACAATGAGTCTATATCTAAATCACACTGAAAGCTGTGGAGAGGCCTGAAAACTGCAGTTATGGGAAGGCACCAATCTAATATGGGAGAACTTGATTTGCACAAGAAGAGTGGGCCAAATCTTCAGTACAGAGGTGCAGAAAGCTCGTTGATGGTTTTTGGAAGTGCTTGATTATATGTATATTGCTGTTCTATCAGATATTAAGTCTAAGGTGTCAATAATTTTGCCATTTTGTATTTTGAATTAAAAACAAAGGTCCTGTAATACTGACAGTGAAATAAAAAGTTGGAGAGCAAATATTTTGTCAAATTTCTAATTATTTTTATGTAAAAATGTGGGTTATTGGGGAAAAAGTGCAAGGGTGCCAATATTTTTGGACACAACAGGATGAGTAAAATTTTGGCTTAAATCACAGATTTCACATAAATACATGTAGGCAATGGAATTCTGACCAAGATAAGTGTCAATAATGAGACAAAATATGGTCAACATAAAGTATTTGGTTGACTGAAAGTGTTGGATTACTAACTGGATATCATGGGGAAGCCTGGGCAGTTGCTGCAGTGGTTAGTGAAGGTAAACCAGCCCTTGAAGTTGCCTGCCAGAAATTTTATGAAAAGTTAAGATGTAACTCTACCTCTCTCACGTACCCTATCAAATCAGTACTGTAAAACTTGTTCATACACTCTAGCAGTTTTAGCATAGACTGTCAAAATGATTTATGACTACATTCGTCATGCAGTTTGTTCAGATCTGTTCTCTCTATAAAACAATTATTGAATGTATTGAACATTTTGAATTTGTGTTAACACTTTAGTTTAGGGGCCAGTTCTCACAAGTAAAAAAATTCTTATTAGCATGCCTATTATTAACATCTTGGCTGTTTATTAGTACTTATAAAACACATATTCTGCATGACTATATTCTACATCCCTAATCCTACCCAATACCTAAATTTAACAACTACCTTACTAACTATTAATAAGCAGCAAGTTAGGAGTTTACTGAGGCAAAAGGCATAGCTAATGGTTTGTTAATAGTGAGAATTGGCCCTTAAAATAAAGTGTGACTGATTTTGTTTTTGCAAATGTTAAAATGGTCTTTTGTGTATCTTCTGTGGAACCGAGAGCAGGGAAAAAATGAGTGCTTGACCTAGTGTGTAAAATTCAAAGCCTGTAATTTAAAAAAAAAAAATCCACATTAAATTCAAAATGGTCAACTTGTCAGGCAGAGCTAATAACTGTAATTCAGTTGTCTAACTTGATGAGAAAAATATGCGTACTGAGTTTGGAGACTAAAGTAAAACTTTACAGAGAAAACTCAACCACCCATCTCTCATCACGTCCATTTCTTAACTTTAACACTGCGTCCTACCCAGACACGACACAGCGCATGATAAAAGGTATCTTTTCCATGTTACTCAAAGGTTTTTTCCTAACCAGCAGAGACTAGTGCTGGTGTGTTAGAAAACCCATACATATGAAGCTGTAGCCTATATGTGACGCTAATGTTTATAAGTATCAGTTTTCAAATCTCACAGCATGTTATAATATTGTGCAAGTTACTGTGCAAAAATGCATTTTTCTTAAAGGGGTCATGAACTGAGAAACCAAAATTCCCTTGATCTTTTGACATATAAGAGGTCACTGTACTATAAAAACGTCCTGTAAGTTTCAGAACTCAAACGTTGTTAGTCTAAAAACAGTTTATATTTGAAGCCAGCAACCAGGCAGTTATCCCCCACCTGCCATAAAATTGGATCTATCTAATACAGATCCTAATCTTCAAATAGAAATCTACAGAGGGTATGTATGCAATCAAAAATGGAAGAAGAACTAAGAAATTAATGATTCAGATGTGCTGCCCCTGGCAATGCCTATATGGCACTACTGTTCAAACAAACTAAACTAAAAAAGAAAAATGCATAGCTATCCCTAATTATGGAAAAACATACTGTATTTTCCTAGTTCCTGCATACATTGACCAAAACCATTGTGAAAGACTGTATTTTGGGACCCCCACCCATTTAAGATGTCATCCTTCAGGATGTGGCAAATTTACTGACTGGGTCTTACTGTCTTGCAATAGGAAAAACTCAAACTTAATGATTCAGGGGGTTGTCTTTCCTGCATAGTCAGTAAACATCACAAAAGGTACACCCTCAAGATAGTGATGCCCTTTCTCAACTGCCTAGACAACAGCAAAACACTACTTTTGGAGGCTGAATAATTTAACTCTGCTTCTCTCAGGCTTCTCAAGCCATAATGAGTAACATGCTTCTTCAACAATGATCATCTGTTTGACCATGGCTCCCGAATGTCCTTATTAACCCATGCCACTTATAATTCAAACATACTTTTGGCCTGCATGACAGCTAGATGTTAAGCATGTTCCTTATGAGGCCACAAAAACATCCATGTGGTGGGCGACAGTTGTTTTTTTTTTCACGGGCTTTTAGCTCGTTCTCGTCCTGATCTTCCTGCAAATGAAGGTTTGCTTCCTCTTCTGGTGGATCAGTCTTCCATTTGTGACCCTGGACCACAAAACCAGCTTAAGTTGCTGGGGTATATTTGTAGCAATAGCCAAAAATACATTGAATGGGTCAAAATGATCCATTTTCCTTTTATAATAAAACTCATTAGGATATTAAGTAAAGATCATGTTCCATGAAGATATTTAGTGAATTTCTTACCGTAAATATATCAAAACTTCATTTTTGATCAGTAATATGCATTGCTAAGAACTTCATTTAGACAACTTTAAAGGCGATTTTCTCAGTTTTTTGATTTTTTGCACCCTCAGATTCCAGATTTTCAAATAGTCATATCTTAGCCAAATATTGTCCTATAACAAACCATACATCAATGGAAAGCTTATTTATTCGGCTTTCAGATGATGTAGAAATCTCAATTTTGAAAAAGTGACACTTATGACTGGTTTTGTGGTCCATGTTCACATTTTAGTCTCAATGATTTATAGACAATGGGCACAGTCTCTAATATATTGATGGGGACCCTGCATCGTGGCCTTGCGTTGTTCTTCTACTTTTGTGAGGTATTCGGCTGGAAGGAATGCTACCAAGAATGTCCCTATCCAGTAATGGATCTTGATCCTCTTAGCTATGCACCAGCTTTGGGCATGTCCAGAGAGAACAACACTGAGTGTTGCCACAAGCTCTGTGTCTGACAGTTGCCAGAGATTTTCACATTTCTCAATGAACATCGATTGTCTCCCTAGCAGAGCCAAAACGATGAAATTCTAGGTTAATGGGGGTCTAATATTGGAAGCAACTGGCATATTTGACGGTGTCTCTTCATTCTCTGAAGAGGTTTCTACAAATGGAAAATGGATCACTGGGGTGCTGGTTTTCCTGAGATGAGCCACTTCCTATTTCCAATGTTTCACATCTCCAATGATCTGTGGTTAAGTGTTTTATATCTTCAAATTGCTGACTTAATCCCAGCTGAGACAGGAGGCCCCTAGGTAGATGCGAGTGTGTTTGTTATCCCTGTGATGGACTGGTCATCCATTCACTGTGTTTTTACCTTTGGCCCAAGATAGCAGCATCCCCACAACCCTGCAGAGGACAAGCGGCTCTGATAATGGATGGATTTAAGATAGCCTGTTGTAATGGAATGATGAGACTGTACAACATTTGGCAAACAGGTCTTAAAGATTTTTGAGTAACACTTTATTTTGATAGTCCACTTTAGATTCTATACTATCTACAGGTAACTTTGCCACTCCATGTCAACTAGCGGTCATTAGAAAATCAGTAGACTGATCTGCTCACACTTTATTTCAATGGTCTCCAACATGCATTCTACTGACTATAAGTAGCTTGGCAAGTACAGGTCAACTTATTCTACTAACCTTAACCCATCAGTCTACTAGTACTCTAATGAGAGTGGGATGCAGTTACTTATAGTTAGTAGAATGTCTAAAATTAACTTGAATTTTGTAGGTTGTTCTGTTATTAATTTACTTATGTTAACTTCCTGTCTGACCGAGGATCAGTGAAAATGTTCAGAGGTTATAGATAGATTGCTGCTTTATTTTCAGATGACTGAGAACTATTTAAAAAGTGGCAACACTATTATAGGCAACAGAATGGAGTTGACTCAAAAGTATATGCTGGCATGGATTCTAACTATTATAACGTCTACTGTCACATCATGTCAAAATCAAATAGAGCCCATTGTAATCAAAAGACACCATCTGCAATGATTATATCGCATCAAGTTGTTGACAGTAAAGATACCCCCATTCTATTTATGACATATACTACACACTTACTCTACTTTCAACAAAAGGACAAAAAAAAGAGGTAAGATTTATCATGAAGCTGATATTTTTTGAATCATTCACTTTGATATGTCCAGTGTAGACAGCCTTAAAAGGGGGCATTTTTTCTTGCTCCAGTCACTTTTTACTTAACTGGGCATTTAAGACAAGACATGATCTAAAATTTTGTTAAGTAATGCTTAATAAAATACTATGCTAATTTTAATTTAAATTCCTGAGTAATGTTTACCTTAAGTATTTTTTAACATCACGATTACACTGTGAAGTATTACTACTGAAAATGTGTTTAATAAAATAACTGAACATTGACGGACAGCATTTTACATAAATATATTTTTATTACATTTTTAAATTGTAAATGTATTATAACTTAATTAAGAGAAAAGGTAAGTACAAAATAAATCAAATTTACTCTATGCGGACTGTTTTTTCAGTCCGAAGATATAGGTCTTTCTGCCAAAACAACACACATACTGTAAGTCACTCAATGTTATAACTAAATATGAACTAAAAATCATTGTTCTGAATCTTTCTTACATTCTTTTAGTCAAGTTTCTTTAATGTGTGTATGCCTTTAAAGGGTTACTCCACCCCAAAATGCAAAATTTGTCATTAATCACTTACCCCAATGTCGTTCCAAACCTGTAGAAACTTCGTTCATCTTCGGAACACAATTTAAGATATTTTGGATGAGAACCCGGGAGGCTTGTGACTGTCCCATTGACTGCCAAGTAAATTACACTGTCAAGGCCCAGAAAAGTATGAAAGACATCGTCAAAATAGTCCATCTGCCATCAGTGGTTCAATCTTGTTATGAAGTGACGAGAATACATTTTGTGCGCAAAGAAAAAAAAAAGACTTTATTCAACAGTTTGTCTCCTCTGCTTCAGTGTAGTGCCATTTTGGAGAATATCCGCCGGACGCAAACTGTGTATGCTGTTCTGTGTCAGCTGCGCCACACGGATACATCTTCTACGTTTGTTTATGCTTTGATTTGAATGAAAACAGCGTATCCGTGTGGTGCGGCTGACACAGAACAGCATACGCAGTTTGTGTCCAGCGGATACTCTCCAACATGGCTCTACGCTGATGTAGAGGAGACGAAGTCTTTTTTTTTCTTTGTGCACAAAAAATATTCTCGTAGCTTCATAAAATTATGGTTGAAACACTGATGGCAGATGGACTATTTTGACGATGTCTTTCATACTTTTCTGGGATTTGATAGTGTTATTTACTTGGCAGTCAATGGACAGACACAAGCCTCCCGGTTTTCATCCAAAATATCTTAAATTGTGTTCCGAAGACGAACGAAGATTTTACGGGTTTGGAACGACATGGGGTAAGTGATTAATGACAAAATTTTAATTTTGGGGTGGAGTAACCCTTTAAGAAAACGTAGATATGCTCATGACGCTCCATCATTGAGAGAGTTTGCAGTTTCTGAAAATACAAAAGTTACTTTGTTGCTCTGTTTTAATCAAGTGTTATTCATTGAAAAAGATTGCATTGTGTCAGAAGCGCCTGACGAACACACAGCCTCAAAAAGATGGCTAAATTTAATCCTCCAAAGAGTTTTGTATTTGTGCATCATCCAAATGAGTGGGCCGACAGAAAGCTGGGATTTCATCGCTCTCAGAGTGCATCAAAATGAGAGGAAATGACCTTAACAAGCCCACCTAAATCAAAGTTTGTTTTTAAAGTAGAGATATCGGAATAGTCTTCCAAAAAGTTGGTATTATTAAATTAAAGATGAAGCTCTCATCTAAACACTCATATTATGGTTTTGCCTAAACTGACAAGTTTGAAAAATACTTAAAAGCCACATTCATTAAATTCCACATAACAATCCCAAATAACTGAAAATCCCACACATTCAATCAAAGTAAAATAACTGTAACAAACATGCATGCATACATTTTCTGTCAAATAAATACATTTTTATGTTTTCTGTCTTTTTTGTATTTCAAATTAAAAGAACAAGTGGACTTCTATGTATGATAGTACATCATATTGCCTGCTTATTAACTCCTTGTTTCCCAGTCTTATTAACTATTTATTAACTTACACTCATTTCCCCGCCAGCATTTTTGATCATTTTTGCAAATCTTTCACAGACCCACAATACATGATAACAGAGCCTCTGCTTTTAAACAAAACAAACCCTTTTATTCTAGCTTCATGCATTCTTTTTTTTTTTAATCAACATTTGAATGTTGGTAAGTTTTGTTTTAAAAAAAAAATAAAATCAATGTTCACATATTTTTTCAAAGACTATGTCCAGATCAGATTCAGGATGATGATCAAAACATATACAGAGTAGATTGAATCCATCAACACTCCCAAAGCTTCATAGTCCTATACCACTTCCTGGATCAATGTTTCATGCGGTAATGTTAGGCAGTTTTGATTTATGTTATTTAGAGTAATGTTTGATGATCATGTTAGCTGACATATGCACAGTCAATGCTTTTATCTCTTGTTTCTGTCTTCTTTGCTTGTTTTTGGATCCAGAGATTCTTTACTATTTCAGAAGATAAAAAGTAATAGTGCCCCCTACCATATAACAGTGAAAAAAATGGATTGCCGGAAAATTCTGTCAGTGCCAGGGACGGTCACCTGGTCCAGGGTTAATATCCGATATCATATTCACCCAAACTATTCAGGGGTGTGTTTCCCAAAAAGCGTTAGCCAAATATGTTTTGTCATTACCAACATAGTTCTATGATTCTGTGCTTTCTGAATCCATAGTTCCAACGAGCCTTCACAAATAGTCTGCCAATGGGAAAGAAAGTGTCAATAAACAAAGGACAGAATTTTGATGTAAGTTAACAATACTGTATACTGGTGCTAAATATCATGTGAAAAAAAACATTCAGCCTGTTAAATTCTCAGAGAGTTTGAGTGGTTAAATGTGACATTGTGTAGTCCTTGTGGTCATTTAGATTGCTTGGCCAAATTCAAGTGAACACAACATACAAAGGACGTTTGTACACATTCCCAGTTTATGTCATCTGTGAACAAAGTGTGAACAACTTACTAAGCTGAGCCACAGCATCCACAATGGAGCTTGTTAAATTCAATTTGGTGAGCAGAGAGCTCTTAAAACAGAGCCAGTTAAAGGAGAACGCACAGCCATATGCGCTGCACAGACTCCCTACAGGCTGGCACACACCAATGATCCCACGGCCAAAACTCTGCAGATTTCAAGTTAAATAAAATACTACAGTAAGTCCTTCCGACCACAGAGAAAATAATAGAAAAGCTAACTGGTGCAGCACTGATTTGATGCTGCATCAGGTATTTGGCACATTCCTTTACTAGCATGAAATACCACTATATTGTATATAGTTGACAGTGTTGGGGAAAGTTACTTTAAAAGTAATGTATTACAATATTGCATTCCTCCCCTAAAAAATTTAGTTACTTTTTATAGAAATTTAAATGTTACGTTACCTTTGCATTATTTTTTTCTCATCTGGCCTGGGCTTGCTTGTTTGTTTTTAAGATAAAAAAGTTATATTTTTGGCAAATACATTGGTTAATAAAATGGGATTAAATAGTATATTTGTGTTATTTAACATTTAATTAGAGCAGGTTTGCATCATATTCTGAGTTTGCAGTTCACTGTTTTTATTCATTTTGAGGAATATTGAAAGTGAGAAGAGTAAATTTTGACATTTAGTCTATACAGTAACATTATGTTCACACAGCGCACGCAACGCCCCCTGCACTTACTCCCGATTTCTCTCAACATGAGGCCAGGAGAGCTGTCAGTCAATAAATGGGAAAATTTAGTCACTTATTTAAAAAAAGTAACTCAAAAAAAAAAAAATTATATTTTCTAGAAAATTAAAAATGTGTTACATTACTAGTTACTAGTAATCTGATTACATAACTTGCGTTACCTGTAATGCATTACCCCCCAACACTGATTAGGACATTTGGCCCTTGTAAGTACATACCTGTTTACTTACAGGTCATACATTAGTTATAAGGTATACAATAACTGTTTTTAAATTGCAGCACATTTTAATGCAATATTAGTCCAGCGTAGTCAGACCTTCAGACTGACCGCAGAAGGTCTGGGAACTTTGGCTGCTTCGAATGGCCAAGGCCCGCCCAAGAGGCCATATGACTGACAGGTAAAGCAACCAATCACGTTTCGTAAACCCTCCGAAAACTCTCTGAGATATTTCAAAGATTCTATGCCACGAACTTTACATTTTTCACATACTTTTGAAAATCCAGCATTTGGTTGATCCTGATAAGCGCTCGTCGTCACAGTTGTAAACACGACGGCTTTCTTCTAAAATGAGGGACTTTGGCGTCACGGCATTTTTGTTTCCAGGCGGAACGTTAAAGGCGGCGAGGCGACACACACGACTCCCGGAAATCCTGTATAATCTAACCAATCCGATGATGACTTCAAAACTCCTGAAGTGTTTCCAGCTAAGTGTTCAAGATTCAAGATTCAAGATTCAAGATTTTTATTTGTCACATACGCAATTATATAGAGAGTATATAACCAGTAGTGAAATGTGAGTCAGGTCCGCTCCATGGACAGTGCAAATATTACAGAAAACAACACAAGGAAATATACAAAAAAATAAAAAGGTAAGAAATAATATATGAAGAACAAAAATAAAAATATAAAATATAAAAGAATGTGCATGACAGTATACTGTAGACTTAAATATTAAGATAAGCAGGAATGTGCAAGAGAGGAATGTTCGAACAGGTTGTACATGATTGTCATGTAGCAGCAATACCAGAAAAATAAAAAAGTAAAAATACCAAAACACAGAGAAAGTGCTGTGTGCGAATGACACTGTCAGTATGAGGTAGAGATATGAATATCTTACTGATGTTAGTGATTATAAAGTGGAGTCATGTGATGATTAAGAGGCTGAGTTTGAGTTTAGGAGCCTGATGGCCTGGGGGAAGAAGCTCCTCCTAAGTCTCTCAGTTTGCCATCAGGCTACGGAAGCACTTACCAGATGGCAGCAAAGTGAAAAGACAGTTATTAGGGTGGTTCGAGTCCTTGATGATTTTGACAGCTCTGCTACTGCAGCGTTTGAGGTAGATGTCCTGCAGAGAGGGGAGAGCAGACCCTGAATACGCTCAGCTAGCGCACAACTCTCTGCAAGGCCTTGCAGTCTGTCTCAGGCTGGCCTAACCACTGGTCTGAGTCAATATACTTTCACTGGCCCCTGAATAGAAGGTTTCCAGAGTTACTGGTGAGACCCTGGACACCTTTTCAACTCAGCCCGCAAGATACAGTCACAGTCTTTGCCTGGCTGTAACCTGTGTTTGAATGTGAGTAGATAAGTCAGGTCTCTGAGATGTTTGCACAGACATGGCTTTCACCCTCTCCACAGGAGGTCTTATGATCTGTGGAAGGGTATAAGGCTGCAGGTGTCTCTTTGAAATCACGTCAGCTCTTTAGTTTTGCTCATTAAAAAGAGACAGTTATCCTGGCACCATGATGTGAGTCTCTCTACCTCATCCAAGTATGCGTTCATCGTTGTTGGAAATGAGGCCCAGAACCACAGTATCATCAGCAGTTGTTAAACTAGTCTGAGCTGTGAGAGGACACACGGTCGTGTGTGTAGAGAGAGTAAAACAGGGGACTCAGAACCTGGCCCCTGTGAAATCCTACATTCAGGGTGATGGAGTTTGAGGTGAACTGGCCAACTTTCTACTTGAGGTCTGAGCGGTGAGGAAATCAGATCAGTCGGTGGAGGAGGTTTAGGCCGAGGTCTGTGAGTTTGGAGAAGCAACTTGATGGGGACTATAAATGCTAAAGCTGGGCTAGGTTTGATGAATAGCAGCCTTATGGATTCCCAGTTTATTGATGTGAGGGCAACTGGACGATAGTCATTCAGAGCAAGAGGTTTGCTGTTTCACCAGGCTGAGGATGATGACAGATTTTGAAGGAGGTGGGAACTACAGGAAGGTGGCAGGATGTTATAAGATGGGGCTGCAACAAAACCAGCGAGTGATCAGCGCAGGACCTCAGAACACGGCCCGTCGAATACCATCAGGTCAACTGCTTTCCTTACATTCACTCCTCTTAAGGGCCCTCCGAACTTAAGTCCCTCCGACGATCACATGATTATCGCTGCTCTCACTGCTGCTTCCAGCCATGCTGATACGGCAAAGTAGCTGCCAGACACCGTTCAGCAGCCAGCCTGTGCCCAACTGCAGTGACCTTAGCGGGTTAGCTCTAACCACTGAATTTGACTTTCAAACTGAATCGTCCTCCAGTCCCTGCATGCGTCGAGGTCCTTCAGGTTGAAAATGGAACTCATTTCTCCTGCAGCACCCGGAGTTTAAATGCCCTGCGCGTCGGAAGGCATAGCACGATGCCTTGCTCATCTATGGCTTCCTGACGAAAAGAGCAATATTCACTCGGCAATCTGCGTTTATTAACGGCGCCGTTACTGTCTGGTTTCTGAGTTGAAGGATACCCACAGTTCTTGTTTTGGTAAGCTTTATTCCAGTTCGCGTCGGCTGACTCGTCGCACACATCCGTGAGCTCCTTCGGCGTCGATGAACTATGGAGCCATACAGTCAGTCATCAGGCCCGGCAGCGGCATAGCCTCTGGTGGGGACCTGCAAAGCTGATCACTGCCTCTCTCTGCAGAGGAGGCTCCTGGGCAGCCACTATTTACCGTCAGTGACAGCCGAAGATGGCGGCATGGTCCGTTTGCCGAAAGCGTTGGGCTTTATCTTTAACGACTCTTAACCTGAGTGGCAATGATCCAGTATTACAGTCCTCTAGTTGGTTTTGGACCATATTGATGAAAAGTTCGGCATGACCTAAGGTTTGGCACGGCGTAGATGCGCTATGAAATGGGCGGCGTCGAGATCGCGTATGTAGCGGCTGAGCACGTGTTGGCTTGATAGAAAACCGACCATGGGCAGCAATCAGCGACGACCAACCTGTGAAGCGATGCATCGGCGGCGATGATGGATGAATCATTACAGTCAGAAGAGCAGCATGGGCGGCGACAGAGAGGAGGGTATTCCTGAGGTCTTTACCAGCTACTGCTGACAATGTGAAACACACTCCTCCTGCTTTAAAATTTACGGCCTGGCTGGCTTACGCATCCATCCGTGAAGCAGAAAAGTTGTCAGGCGGCATTGCAACTGATCATCAGGAACCTTAAGGGGCGTGAGCCATGTTTCGAACAGCCGAATGATATTTACAGTCCCTGTATCCGTTGGAAACTTATCCTGGCGATAAGATGCGTCCATCGTCCTTCCCGGGATTGGACTTATTCATGACGATGCTTTCCAGTAAGAAGGACTATGCGCATACTCCTCAGTCTGGCCAGGAATTCAGCGCGTCTTCCACATTGTTTCTTGATCCGTCGTCTCAGGTGGCTACCTCTCAGCGTTTCGGAGGATCTGAAGAACCAACGCTAGTTCGGTGTTAAAGTGACCTGAAACGAGTTGAACTGTGCGTGGACTTCCCAATGTCCAGAAAGTCTACCTATGTCTTGTAGGTGATCAGTGCAGGCGTGAGTGACTAACCAAAAAGGAGAAAGCAAGAATAAGTAAAAAAGTAAATAAAAGCACAATCTAAGCGGAGCGACCTGGACGGCATCCGAACGCGGCGGCGCCATCTTGGTACTTTTGTGTGCCATATGCATCAGACGTTTAGCCAACGTTCCGTGACGTCTGAGGCAGAGACTAAAGAAAACCCTAAGCTTAACATTCCTGGAATTTTAAGAATAGGCCTATATTGGTGGTGATTCTGATGCCTAAGGAAAGATATGACATGATAACTTAAAAAATTATCTACTGAAATCCTTTTGTGATTACAGTATATATGAACAGGTTAGATGGGCAAATGTGATGTAATTGAACAAATTGCAGTGAAAATTTACTCTGAAAACTTTATTTAAAAAAAATCAACATGGAAAAAACTTATATTCATAAATTTAATAATTAATCATTAATTAGTCAGTTTGTTGAGTAAATAAAGTAATAATGCAACATTACCTCCTCAACACACACTTTCAAGAAAAACTGCATAACATTAGACAATTTATGTAACCTGTCTCCAAGCTGTAAACAAGCAAGCACATAGATCATAATGAGAAACATATGCTTTTTGAAAGGTTAAGTTTATTGCCTGAAAAGTTGCTCATTATTTTTATAACTTCAGACACAAGATGATGGGTCAGGTAAATATTATAAAAGGCATGTGAAGAAACATTGTACTCAACATGCGTACTATTTATTCCCTTAATAGACTTTGACATTCTGATGACAGAAGCTCTATGGCTGCAATGAAGAGCAAAGGGCTTATGGGACATCCACCATGTGTCGCCCTGGACCAAAGGAAATACTGTAAACATATTTTATTTGTGGCTGCAGATGTGGAAAAACACAGTGGGCATATCCAGGGATTAAAATGTGGGCCAAACCAAAATAAAATTCTATTATATTATATTGTATTTGGGAGATTTTAGGTAAATTTTTTGACATTTGATATAGAGAAATAGGTTTTAGGAGCTACAATCTAGTTCATCTTTGCCTGGCTTTAGGAAAACTGTTAATGAGAGCCTCTGTGAGGCTTGATGGTAATTCTGATTGTTCATAAAAATAATTAAACATGCTAATAAGCAGTGAGGTCAATTGTGAGGAGAACGTTTTGTAGAACTCGACACAGAAACCGTCTGACCCTGGGGCCTTATTATACAGCATATAGCTTTAATTGATTCCACCATTTCTTGAGATTGTGGAGATTTTTCTAGGTTCCTCCTTTTATCTTGCTTAATGCTGAGCATATTTACCTTTAGAAAACATTTCTGCATAGGTAAATCATCTTGAGGGAATTATAATGTGTATAAATCTGAGTTGTATTTTTGAAAAGCACTGTTAATTTCACAGGAACCCACTGTTATCTCTTGGGGTGTTTTCCAAATATTGGGTACATGCTGAGAAGCTGCTGTTGGCCTATATCACAGCTAGGTGTCAGTCAATAAATGGGAAAACAAAGTAACTTGCGTTACTTATTTGAAAAAGTAACTCAGATATTTTCTTGTAAATGTAAAATTAATGTGTTGCTTTACTAGTTACTTGGGGAAAAAGTAATCTAATTACGTAACACGTGTTACTTGTAATGCGTTATCCCCAACACTGTTTAAAGTATGACTGAATGGGGGTGAATTCTCATCGACCCCCTCTAGTACTGGGTAGTAACTGATTACATGTAATCTTGTAATCATGTCACCCCGGACTACAGTTCCCATCATCCATTGCACTGATTACACACACACACACAGCTGTAACCTATTAAACACACTATATAAGCCTTGGACTTCCTCTTTCAAATCGTCGAGTATTGTCTGCGTTTATCACTCTCCTAGCGATAGCAACATTACGGAGCCATTCCGTGTTTCCTGAGTTTAGTCTAGTCTGGTCTGCGTTCATCACTCTGTCAGTTTATGGACTATGCTTTGTTGTGTGTTGGCGCTTCATTCACTGTGGGTGACACGGAGGAGGAATGCGACACCGTGTCTGTGATGGAAATGGCGGACGCATCAGTTCGCACTCACAAAATGGCGGTGACAGCGGATCTTGTTTGCAAAATGGCGGCCACAACAACGCACCGTCATGTCTCAGCTGCCATTCCTGAGTCAAGTCAAGTCACAGTTGATCGTCACGAATCAAGTCAAGTAACAGTTGATCGTCATGAGTCAAGTCAAGTCACAGCTGATCTTTCAGAGTCTCGTCACATCTCAGCTGATCTTCCAGAGTCTCGTCACGTCTCAGCTGATCTCCCAGAGCTTCGTCCCTTTTCGTCTGTTCATTCAGAGTCCTGTCACTTCCTGTCTGTTGCACCCAGATCCTCAAGGACTGTTCTCCAGTATCCCAGATTGGCATCCAGCGTGGAGGACCCACCGCTGGTGTCAGCACGTGCAGCTGGTATCCCTAAACCAGCACTCTCAAACCCTTCTGTCCCAGAAGTAATCCCCTTGTCTGCAGCATTTCCCATATGGGGGATTGCTTTCTGGTGTGCATGGGCTGCATTCACTACCACCGAAGTTCCAGAGCCAGCGATGTCCGTGGAAGGATTGCCAGAGGTGGCAGCTGAGGCTGCAGAACCTCCAGAAATGGCAGTGCCCTCTCCAGATCCTCCAGAGATGGCGGCTGAGGCTGCAGAACCTTCAGAGGCGGCGGTGCCCGTTCTAGATTCTATGGAGGTGGCGGCGCATGCTGCAGAACCTTCTGAGGTGACGTCTTTCCCTTCAGCTCTGGTTACGGTAGT